>JANVCJ010079598.1:0-11438 GCA_026413505.1 Epizoanthus ramosus | reverse complement strand
CGGACTTGCTCGTGCTTTATTCCAGAGCCCTTCGTTCCTCGCCGCAGGCCTAAAAGAACGCGGGCTCTGGGAACGAGGTGTCTGCGTCTGCGTCTGCATTTTCGTCTGCGTCTGCGTCGTTTCTCAAACAGTTTCCCTTGTCTATATATACTTGTGAGGCCTTTCTGATTTTGACTTTATTTGATGGCTTTACGCGTCTTGATTCATACAAAAAGAAAAACTGAAATAATCTATCATCTAGTATATATACAACACGTATAATAATTGTCTAACCTCGTACAAACAAGGTCATGCTAGTATTTCTTTCAAGCTGATTGTCAGTATGGAATTGACAGTAGAATGACACACACAACCCTGAAATCCCTGAATGTTTGATCTTTCAGGTATCAACTTTGTATACTCTGGCGCAGCTGGGAAGTTTCAAGTCATGTGAAGTGATTTCATTTCGGTACGTCCAGCAAGGGTTTTTGTATCTCTTTGGTTGATATTTCTAATATTTTAATATTATTTACATAATTGTTTTAAAATATTTTGTCTGACAGTTTTCCCTGTTTTCCCAACGCTTTCAATCACTCGTCTCGCGAGTCTGTTATCAGGGTACTTTTTAGCGGGAATATGTTGGCGCACGCTTTGACCTTTCCATTCACAATGGAAAGCAACCGGTTTCTATCGGGTTGACCAGTAACACATGGACAGCTCTCTAATCTTCGAATGCTTTCTATTTTAGGCCTTCCCCTCTGATTGTCAACATGGTGTTGACAGTAGAAGGGGGCACAAAGGCTGAAGAAGTACTGAAAGTCGTGCTGAAGGCTGTCAAGGAAGGCAAACTCATTTCTTCCATAGATGGTAATATCGAGACGTACAAGCTGGACCCCCTGGGTTTCCAATTTATCACGCCTAATAAGGTCAACCTCGTTTGTAACGCGGAGCATGACTATGACGTCACGTGGGCTCTCACGATGTTTAATAAAATGGACTACCAACTGTGTCCTAGAAATGCAGCAGGTACTTTGTTTTGTTACTATCTGTCTAAGATGTAGAATTATAATAAGTTTGACACGTACCGTAAGAAATTCGGCAACACGAAAACAGCCCAATATCTGGAATATTGCAGTGGCCAGCTGTGAACCCAATTACCACTCAACACACACGTGGCTGAAATATACACTGTAACTACTAAAATAGCGTTCAGTTCTGCTGAATACGCTTACATATCCGTATGACTTACGGGCCCAAGAAGTGCATGTATAACGAGACAACTTGGGACCCTTCTACGTCTGGGACAGACTGGCTGAGTTCGTGTGGGGCGACATTCGGTCCCACCAAGATACAAACCATGGCTCAACCAAACTCGCCTTGATATTTTACGAATCCTGCAAAACAAAACTGCTCAATTACATACAAAGCGGGTTCGAAGAAATTAGAACTCTTGGGTTTGAAAAGCGCGAATTCATTGAGTGAAACTTTCATCCTAGTTCAAGATCGTTATTCAAAACACTGATGATTAAGGACTGAACTCGTCCTAAACTCTCGTTTTGAAATTTTCAAGAAAATGGCTCTGATAAGCCATGTCGACTTCTTCAATCCTTTACTTATGGATAACGGAATATTTACGGATTCCATATCATTACATTTTAGGTAAAGTGAGAAGACATTGTTACGGCAGCCCCACCAGCAATGCAACCTGGGAAATCCCCAATTTTGGCGAGTGTGTGTCATCTGAATACAAATCTCTTCACGCAAAGGTAAATAGAGACATATTTGCTTTACCCCACAAATGTGTAATCTATGAATTCTTCAGTGCTCGTATCTAAGTTGTAACTAGTTAGTTTCCAACCTGACAAATCGTTTGTTCATCCCGACACACTTTGTTCCTACCCCAGCGCTATTCCTTTCTGCTCTCCAAATATGTAGACGGGTTATTGCACGGTGGCGAGGAGATATGGAGTTTATCTTGGAATAACAAGAGCAGTATCTCACGAGTGGAGCTCATGAATCACCGGGTGCTGTTCTCTTCATAGACAATAATAAAAATTCATCTTCAACAGTCCTCTCGAGTTCTACAGCTGGGAACTACGAGGTGTATTGTCATACTTCAACTGTACATTCAATATTAACGGACCTGAAAATAGCTTACAAGTCTGTATAAAGCCGATCAAAAGCAGCGTATCTGATATACAATTACAATTCAAATACAGATACAGATACATACAAGTGCTCCCCACAGGACTTTTCAGCTACCTGTTTACTGACATGAAGTACAAGGGTTCAGCAGTTGAAGGGCTTAGCCAGACCACTGAATGCGGTCCACAATAGTTCTATCTTGACGTCGAATAGCGCCCTCGGTAAACAGACCGTAACACCGACATTAGCTTACTCCTATCGACCAGTGTGTGGGTTCTTCTAAGTCCCATCTCTGTCCACAAATTCTACTATTGTAGTCGCCTCAATTAAGTCTTAGACAATTGTAAAATATTGTATGTGAATCCATGTAAGTAACACAACCTGCGCAATCAGGCAACTCTCTGCATCTCTGTATCTCAGTACGTTGTCACCTTTGTCTTCGCCTGTCTTCGTCTGTCTGTCTGTCTGTCTGTCTGTCTGTCTGTCTGTCTGTCTGTCTGCCTGTCTGTGTTTATTTGGCTCGGTCTCCAGATCTGTTAATATCTTTACTGGTGTCTATTTTTTTCTTTTTATCTCTCTTTTTCTTTTTCAACACCCACAAAGTAACAGATTGTTTTCTGTATCTCCAGAGTAAACAGTTCTCTGAAGGAGCCGAGAGGAAAGTGTCCTTGGCTGAGATCAAGGCACAGACCGGAATGACACCAGCAGAAATACTAAAACGTCTTCAGAAACTCACCCTACAAGATACGTTTAGAGAGGAAATTATGAAAGCTAAACAGCAAGCACTGGCGATAGCTCAACGAAAGTCTAAACTTCCACATTCAAAGTCTGCTGACGGTAGAAATGTTAAAGTAACTCATAAAGGAATGCAATTGTTGAACAATACAAACAGTAAACGTAAAGGCGCAGCTCAGGAGATGAGCCAAAAACAATTACACGAAACGAAACATGTTGAGGGCGTCAAGGTTGCAGATGTTAGCGTTAATGGCAGACAACACATAGAAAGACCAGCTGATAAGATTTCAAACACTCTGTTGTCCCATCATATTGCAACTGACCAAAGACTGATTCCCAACTTTGGAAAACTTTTTCATCACAATGGGTTGAAGCACGATGGTTTGAAAGAACATCACGTGCCTGACCTGGTTCATGCACAGCCTCATGAGATGTCAAATACCGCTGGAAATGACGTATGGCGTACGTCCCACAGGCTTGTTCCGCCCACGGGGAATGCTGCTCCGCCCACGGGGAATGCTGCTGCACCCACGGGGAATGTTGGCCAGCTCACGGGGAATGTTGCCCCGCTCACTGGGAATGTGCAGCTCATGGATAAATACAAAATACCCGACCGAGAGACTGGTGCTAGAAATCTACTACGATCTAGAATTAGTATGCCAGAGGGGACTGGGCCCAATGGACCCTTGAGTGGCGGTCCCCACATGCAACACAGATATGGTGCCAATCCTGGCATGCCACAAAGTGTCTTGCGTGGCCCAGTTCCAAATCAAGATATGCTTTCAGGTGCTAAACAAAATGGCTTTCCGGGTACCATGATAAAGTTACACTTGCCTCAGCACCCTAACAGCGCAGCAATTCCAAATCGTCACTACTTGAATCGACCACTGCAACCTTCATATGGACAACAAAGATCAAATAATCTCTACCCTGCACAAGTAAACTTACCCCCTCCCCCTCCGCCTCCTCCTGCGCCTCCTCCCCGTCCCCCTCAGAGAGCGCTGAATACTTACAATACTGGCTGGCAAAACAGTATGAGAGCCGTGGGCCAGGGTCCATATCTGCGGCAACCATTTGCTAACAATTATGGGAGATCATTTTCTCCACCAGCTCCTCCTTCTGCATATGCAAACAATCCGTTTGATATTGGTAGGAAAAGACGCAAGAGGTCAAAGCGTGGATCCGAATGGAATAGAGCAGACAAGCCTCTTGTTAGAATAAAAAGAGATCATGAATTATCTGATGATGATGAGGGGGAGAGACTCGAAAACCATGCCGTAATAAATAATATGAACAAAGATGGTGGCAAGCGTAACAAGATGGTTCATGGTAGAAAACGAACAACGAAAACACCAGCTAACGTGACTGATAGGCTTCCTGTTCCACGCCGCCAGGATAGTTCAAGAAGAGAACAATCAGATATCGAAGGCGAGGGGGATTTTCCACGCTTACGTGCTGTAAATAGCAACTCAATGTTTCCCCGGCTGCATTGGCAGCAAGAGGCAGCTTCAGCGCAGGATGTAGACAGTGGAAGTGGCGAGACGTCTGCCTGGGGCCTGCCAGAGGCAAGTGATAGGACTTTAATTAGAACAAAAAGACAAAACGCAGTGTGGTACAATTCTAGGATGTTGCCTAAACTTAATAATAATCCGTATTCACAGTTCAAGGATTCGATATTGCGACCTCAACAAACCCCTCCTTTCTTATCACACATTCAAACTTCGTATGATAACGAGGCACGGTCACCGAGCCAGTTAGCTGGGGCTGGCACGTATGACGTCACATATCAACATCCACCGCCCACGCAACAGACCTTCCCACTGCACGGAACTAATGTTCCTTTGGCCCCATTTCATCAGCAATTTGGAGCTCAACAGAATAGGGGTCCTTATAGACAAATGAATGAGGAGCCAAACATGGATGGATACAAAGGACCACAGCGTGGCAATTCGTTCTATATGGGACCATATAAACCTCCATTTAGTACAACATATCCAGGACCACTGGGTACTCTACGGGCTACCCCCTCTGGGTCCCTAAATTCTATTCAAAAAGCCCCTGTTACATTGGCTCCTTCTAAAGGCAGCGAACAAATTCACCCGTCTCTGTTGCCCTCCAGCTATTCGAAACAACAAGATATTACGTCTGGGCAAATGCGCCACAATTTGACTGAAGACTTAGCTGGGCCACATGTGGATGAGAAGCATGTGCAAACACAGCAACAGAACCCAGCCATGCCAGTAAACCCCCATCCGGGCAATAACACAAGCGCGGTTGCCGACAATTTACAACCAACGCCGCACAACATGAGCCACGGTATTTTGTTGGGGAACATGTATTCAGGGTCAAACCAAGATCATACCAAGCTTCCACATCTAAATAACATAACTCTTGACATGAACAATGCAACGTCTTCTAACCCTGATACTTCTATTTCTGCTCTCAAGAACAAGTTAACTGCAATGGCAGGAAATAGCGTCACAACAATCTCCGATAGTGGAGCGACAAATTCAGCATACATCTCTGCTACAGGTAGATTCGCAAACGCGTCTGATACATTCGCAACTGCTCCCAGCCCGTTTGCACCAGTGCTACCTAAGCCGCGTCGGATAGCACATTTTGCTCCGATGTTTGGCGGTGATCTGCTGCTGGCGGCAGATGTTTTGAAACTGTTGAGTAAATACAACGAGCTGGCCAAACCCGCCATGACCATTCACGACTTTAAGGTAAGTTGAGAGACTCATCTGTTACCATAGTTACAAAAAGATGCTTAATCTGTCACAATCTACATATCAGTGGAGCTGCTCCATAATTTAGGTATAGGATTGAAGCTACTGATTCTAGACATAGTAGCAAATGTTCTTATTCACTTTACTTGTTTATATATTTTATTAGTTTCAAATTGCATCAGTAATTCTGAAAGTTTATAGAAGTGATTGGTAGTAGTATAGTACAGGCTAATTCCATCCCTCCTATACTACTATTGGTATGGTCAGGTAGGAAGATGTGACCGGAAGAAACCCACTTCATCCACTTGCATCCACTTCGGACAATAATTCCACAGTTAATAATATGTAGGGAATAATAAACGTTAGCACTACGATGTCTATATACAAATATTGCTTTCTATGCTAATCATTGCATTGATTATTATCTTGTTCAGAATTTTCTAAACAGCGGCAGCCACATTATGGATCTCAACAACCAGCAGGAATGGCAAAACGCCCAGGAGGTGAGACGAAACTTTCAATATTTACAAAATGTTAATTTAATGAGCCTGTCTTTATATCAACACTCCTTACTGCCTGTACGACCGCTTTTATTATCCTGCACGGTCCTCGGACTACTAGGAATAATAAATATGTATGTATATGTGTGTAATGATGACGAGTTTTCATCAACGAAAGTTATGCGAACATCATAGTCCGAAAGCGATTCCTTGTCTCTGAGCACGTGTTCTCTCAGACAACTTCCAACAGCTCATCATGTGTAGTTTATAGTAACGTAACAACTTTTGTTTTAAATGTCTCTGGACCACACTATTATATTACGCAAATACAAATAACTGCTTGCTAATACAGCTAAATTAATTCAGGATAACCGAACGCAGTGTCGCTGCCAAAAAGTTCAATGGCAACACTTTAGCTTAAAAGTTTAATGACAAGTGGTCTTACTAGCAAAGTTAAGGTGACATATTTACTTTTTACTAGGAAAGTTAAAGTAACAGATTTAAATTAGATGGATAATTAAAATTCTATTCTAAAATAGAAAATGAATGTTAAATTAAGTCTTTATGATAAAATAATATGTACTGTACTAATGTAGCAACTAATTTCATTTTATTCTTCTCGGCCTGTCTCATTTTCTTCTTTGCCACATTTTGTTTGTTGGAATGTGCCTCGTGTTCCCTTTATTACTTTTCCTACCTACTGTCTGTCTGACTGTGTGTCTGTCTGTCCATTCATCCATCTGTCCACCTGTCTGTCTGTCTGTCTGTCTGTCTGTTCATTCATTCATCCACCTGTCTGTCTGTCTGTCTGTCTGTCTGTCCATCTGTTTCTACTACAACTGTGAAGCATATCGAGAGTTTGCGGGCCACAGGCATGAACGTGCTGGAAGACGCCAACACGTGGGACTGGGAAAATTCACAGATACTGGATGTAAGTCACGTGACACAGCTACTTAAAGTTAGTTGCTGCTAAAGGGTGATTCTAGAGTATGCTGCACCGAAACCGGCCGTCAGAAATCTTTTATAAGCCGTGTTTCTTCTAATTATAAAAAACGTTTGCATCTTTTTGCAACGTTTTGCGTTCGATCCTAAAGTTTTGTCATAAAAATTTCTAGTCTTTCGCATTTTGTAAAACGTGGATTGTCTTGATTTTATACTGACTGAATTTAAGTTAAAAAAATTGATTTTCCGTAATTGACAATAACCTTGAACACACACACACACCTACAAACACACCTCAACTTGCTATCAACCCTGCCTTTGACTATAGTGAGGGTATGCACAAACACAGACAGACAAAGACATCATAGACATAGACACACAGATACGCAGGCACGCAGACACGTATAAACGCGTAAACGCCGACGCCGACGAAGACGCAGACACAGACGCAGACGCAGACGCAGACGCAGACGCAGAAATAGACACAGACACAGACACAGACACAGACACAGACACAGACACAGACACAGACACAGACACAGACACAGACACAGACACAGAGACACACACCTAAACTAGCGAGCACCCTTCCCTGACTATGGCGAGGGCACCTCGGGTTTAGTTAAAGCTATTGCTAATTTCTCCCGCAACAGTCCATGGAATCGAAATCTACGGGACCTACAGTCGTGTTGGACTTGGTACAATCTATCGAATCATACTCTGCCAAGGCGTCCTACAGACTCGCAGAAGCCAACTTGAAGAAACCATTCATTACAAGGAACATATGTGAGTAACTCAACTGCCATATTTGGTATGTTTCGATTCCAATATGAAACTTTACCGAAAGTATTTTTGCCGATCGTTAATCTTAAAGAGTCTTACCATTGCAATAACGTCACAATTGCTGGCACAAAACAGCTTTGAAATTTAGGCGAACGAGTTGTAAAGGGACGTATGCAGCTACTGCTTCAAACCACTGCCGTTCCATTCTGTCTTCACGATGCTTCACTACAGAGGAAAAGTGATTAAAATTGCAATGTGAAGTTGATATGTACAGCTAAAAGTTGTCGAACTTAAGTCATCATCCGAAAAAGCAAATAGTGCTTTACAAGAATAAAATAACTTAAATATGAATAAAATGGAACTGGCTAGGTAATTGAATGGCCCCATGGCATGGTTTTAAAAGGTGGTTTGTCTACACATAAAGACATAGCATTCGGGTTTTGCACGCCAAGTCAGCTTTTTAGATGAAGGCTTCAAAGGAAGAAGAGAAATGCATTTTAGAAATACTAACATTACTTCTCAGCCGTAGAGGGAAATGGTTACCTTTTTTTAGCTTACCAGTATTCAAAGAATTAAGACCGACTAAAAAGGTTTAAAACCTATAAATTTCTCTCCACTCACAATGTCTTTGTTATTTAGTGATGAGCATCAAGGTGTTTGACTCTGGCAAAGTGGATCCTAACAAACCTATAATCTTCCCCGACTACAATGATCCTGAGGTTGCAAAATGGAACAACAAGCCAGACTCAATAACGCTTTCTCCTGCCATCTTCGGTACTGGTCTCGAAGGTAAGGATGGAGAGAGAGAGAGAGAGAGAGAGAGAGAGAGAGAGAGAGAGAGAGAGAGAGAGAGACACACACACACACACACACACAAACAAACACACAAACAAACAAACAAACAAGCAAACAAACAAACAAACAAACAAACACAGACACACACAGTGATGCTTACTAACATCAGAATTCAGATACGAAGTCGTGCGTTGCATATTAATGACGGTAAAGGAAACGCCAGAGGATGGATGATGTAATTAATCATGACGATAACTGTTTCTCACGTTCTGTTCTTCTTTCCAAAGGCCCCAGCAAGAAGATACATCTGATCAGCTGCCGGTATCGCACGGTAGCCGATCTCCTGGCCCAAAAGAAGTTGCCAGACAATGCTGATGGAAGGTACACCATGTTGAACGTTATACATGTAGGAAGATCACATCATTTCGACAATGTAGTTCTTGAGGTAGTCCAGTGCGGTTTGTTGGGACAACGTTGTCGCCTACTCTTTCCCATTCTCTGACACTAGGACCTCTTCTGTATCTTAAAAGATACCACCATGTATACAGTATTTCAATAATTTGTAATCATTTTAAACACCAATGTAAGGAATGCTGCGCATTGGATAGATTAGTGTACAAATATGGACAGTGTAATCATACATAGTGTCCTAGCATACTAGCTGACTGTTCAGCAATTTAACTCTCTTCACAGTTCGGCAGTCGCCAATGGAACGACTATGAGCAGCCAAATGATAACAACCACAGCCATTCCCTCGCCAGGAAAAAAGTTTTCCCCTCCTGTCAAAATTGTGTTAACCCACATCAAGGTACGTTGGATCGTTTAATCGCCTTGCAATGTTTCCTTTCTCATCCCATTTGCAAGCTACCTTGAAGAGATGGGAAGATTTGCGAGACTCCTTCGTGTGCAGAATGTACGAATCAAGAAAATTGAGATCAGAGGAATAACTGATGATGGATAATGACACAAAATGAACAATCACTCCAGAAAGGTAGAAGGAAAATGAAGAAAACATCTCAAAAACTCAAGGAAATGAGGAAAGATGGTCTATGATAGGGGCTCATCATCATCTGATTTCCATCGATACAGAACAAATTGTAATCTTGTAACTCTTTCTAAAAATATCTATTTCTATTTTAATATTTCCTGTATAATATTCTATGTATATTGATTATTAATATGAATGAATGAATCATTGGGAATGGCGAGGGATAATGATGAAGAGCAACCAGTGGGGTGAGAAAAGTAGCGGGAAGAGCAGAAAAGGAGATTTGAATTTGACTCCCCACTTGTCTTCATCTCAACGCGATTTTCCTTCAATTCGCTGCCACATTTTATCATCCTTATTTAATATTCATCCAAACTCTTATTCTGATTTATTTGAGCCTCTGCTCTAATGTCTCATTTACTTTTTTCGTTGTTTAGAAAAATACTGCGCTGATCTAATGTCTCGCTTGCTTTCGCCGTTGTTTAGGAAAATGTTGCGAAGGTTCCACAGCGGTGTGTGTTTTGGAAGCACGATGTCCAGTAAGTACTCTAAATTACCAATTACCTCCGTTCTGTGGCGCTAGTTATGGCAAAACAAGCCGATAGTTTTAATTTTATTTGGGTGATCTTTTCGCTTTAACAATTTAACAATATCGTGTAAGCTGTTATAGCACGGAGCACTTTTGGTTAGCTGGTGGAGTTTCGTAATTGATCAAAAGGCAATTTTATTCCTTGCATTCCACTCTTGTATCTCAAGTTCAATTTTATTAAGCCAAATATATACAATAAACTAAATTAAATACAATAATTAATAAACAGGCAAGGAAGCTTGTTGTGAAGCCGTCGGCTTATAGAAGATACAAGCTCCCTAAATAATCTATATATTTATTGCTCTAGTAGATAGAAGGTCGCACGTTACATACTGGATTTCTTTTCTGGAAAATATATTCATTACTCCAGGCTTTGGAAGATATTTTCATGAGATTTTACTCAGCAGGGTCGCATTATGTAAAACGTGTGAACGTTCACTTGTTCTCATTTACCCACCACACTAATACCAATGTTGGCTCCTTTAGTAATGTATTTTCCTTGTGAATATGCGAACAGGAGCGGCCAAGGTGGCGAGTGGTCATCGGACGGATGCAAACTCGTGCACTCCAACCTCACACACTCAGTCTGCGAATGCACTCACATGACCAGCTTTGCAGTTCTCGGAGATCCAAGCAAGATGGAAGTAAGACCTTTGTTTGTTGATCAGGAAAACCCTTACAGGAGAGTTTATTTCTAGTGACATACTATGTTACCTACAACCTGTTTGAAAGCGGGTATTATCACTGAAGACTGTCCGTCTCTAATACTATGTTTTGGTACCTGTTCGCTCTAAACAATCCGTTTCTTCCTGCTAATATTATCCTTTCTACCATCTCTTTGAAAACAGAACATTGCTAGGGGTGGCCATCTGTCATAAGGTAGCATTTAATAGGTCTAGAGATTATTAGTCTGTTAGTATTAAAGAAGCGATTTCTACTCTGTGTTGTGTTAACAGGCCGGCTTTCCACGGATGGTGACACCAACGAAGCACGCACCAGAACCAGAATCCGGTGGATCGAACCTGCTGAATATCCTCCTCGGGCTCTTCTTTCTCCTGCTGTTGCTCCTGATAATCCTGACCGTAATCTTCTTTGTTTGGCGGTAAGTTACACAAGGAATAACAGCATAGAATAATATGCAAAAACTGCAGTTTGGAAGATGTATTGAAATATCGATTTCAGGGACCGACTTACATATGAAACTAGTTTTTAGTTACTTCAGTCAGTAGCTAGCTAGACATATCCAAGACATA
>JANVCJ010079587.1:0-11440 GCA_026413505.1 Epizoanthus ramosus | reverse complement strand
CTGGGCCGTTCTACACCCTCCGGTTTAAAAATTTTTTTAAATTTTGGTTGGGGGGGGGGGGGGGGGGGCCATGGTATTATGCGCTGACAGCTGTCTGGTAAGAAAATGGTTGCTTGCTGAAAAGCGTGTGATATTAACAACCTGCTCCCTAAAACAGGAGATTCAGAGTCCCTTTCCCGTTTGTCTACAGGCTACTATGCGTACACCGAAACAAATAACAAGAACTCAACATGGTATGCAAACGCAGATTTAGTGAGTCCAATGTACTACCAATCCAGCAAGACGTGCAAGTTCACGTGGTGGTACCACATGTACGGCCGCAATGTTGGTTACATCGATGTTCTGTATCGTCGAAACTCCAAAGACGTAACTTTGTTTTCAACATATGGAGACAAGGGAGACAAGTGGAACTCAGGCTCTGTTTCCTTGCCTCCGTGTGCTAACGACTTCAGGGTAAGTACAAGTCTGTGTTGCAAGCCAATCAACAATTATATATAATGTTTAGATTAATCGATGCGCAATGTTATTTTATTTCATTTCATTGCATTTTTTTCTCAGCTTATCTTATCTTATCGCGAAAATGGCCAATGTTATAGAACTAATGGGCCAGCCTAAATATTGAAATCTTTGGTGCCTTTGCTTGATTTGTGATAATATTGTACTCAATCTAGTAAATCTTCTACTGACGGAGTATTCAAAAGACAACTGAAGTGTTTTCACTATAAATTGAGGACAGTATAAACTGAATCGGATTCACCAAATTAATATCTGTGTTTGAGGTACAAGAATTTGTCAACTATACTAGAGCAGTCTTTGGCATTGTACGTGTAGCTTTAATAAGAGTAACACATTCCCCTTTCGTTCATCTAAAAGCCTGAAACTACGACTACGTTGTTTAAAAATCTCGAATCGAGTTACCTGTTTGATAACATTTTGCCCTACTTAACAGACATAAGTTGGAGCGAAGTTTCTATAGTTAGTTTTGACAGTGACCTTTTAATGCTTCGGAGTTGCCTTCTAGATTGTACTTCGTGTGCGACACTATAGCAGTGGAGTAATGGGTGATGTAGCCATAGACGATCTCAAGTTTACAGGTTGTCAGCAGCCCGCGCCTCCCCAGGTGTGCACCTTGAACAAATTCAGATGTGCCTCGGGTCACTGCGTCGATATGACTGCCAAATGTGATTTCGTGCCAGACTGTTGTGACGGAACGGACGAGAGCAACTCCACCTGCATGGCCAACAACAGGTACGTCAGTGGTGATAGACGATTTGATGCACGGTCATGGGAAGTCGCCAAATTTGAAAATGTCCATATTTAGCTAGAAGACGAAAGTTTCGTCTGCTAGGTAAATACGGATGTTTTTCGTCTTGTAGGCTAATACAACCAATGTCTTCAAAAAGCATGTATTGTACATGAAAACGACTTTTCAAAGTACCAAAAGTCACAGAATTATATTTTTGCTTAAATTGATTTTTGTGAAAAGGTACTATATAAATTTGTATATTATTATTATTATTATTATTTTTACTGTTAGGTTGTTATGACACCTGTTGTTTGTTGTTGGTTTGCCAGCGCTAGGTTTTAGATTGGAGAGTTCATAACTGCCTAACACTTCTTTTACTTATTTTTCCATGATTACATTATTTTGTATTTTTGAAAGTCATGGAAAATAATTTGTGTCCCTAATTAGTAAGGGAATTCTCCCCAGCTAGAATGGATTGACACGTAAATAAAGTTATTATTATTATTATTATTATTATTATTGTTATTATTATTATTATTACTATAAACATTGCAAATCATAAAAATTAGCAAGTTTCTAGACTAACCTACTCTTCACTTTGACAGATGTAATTTCGAGTCAGGTCTCTGTGACATCACACAACTGACAACAGATACAGCAAACTTTGACTGGACACGCCAGAAAGGTACAACAGGCTCCCTTGGGACTGGGCCTAGTGTAGATCACACTACTGGGAACAAGTATGGTAAGTTACGTGTTTATTGGTCGGTTGATTTACCATTTTACTAATACAAACTTTCTCTTGTTCCAATCTACCAAAGAGTTGAATTATTTAGAAATGTTAAAGTTTGATAAAACATTTAGAAAAAAACGTGGCCGTATAACCTCTGTAAACTGAAACGAGAGCAAATTTGTAGTGATAAAGTGGGGCAGTGAAGGCTTGTTGTAGCTTGTTGTGCATAAAACACCTAATATGCCAGCATATGACACATTTGGCACTGTATGTAAGAAATTATTTCAGTTATTAAATTTGACGATTACCTGCATACAGGCTGGTACATGTACATTGAAACCTCATCCCCAAGGAAGAAGGGAGATTATGCTCAGATGTCCAGTGCTGTCTTCCAATCAGTTTCAAGTGGCTGTGTACTCCGATTTTACTACCACATGTATGGTGCGCATATTGGAAGTCTTAACATCAAAACCCGGACCAGTGTTGGTGGATCAATGACCCAGCGGTGGACTCTAAGTGGTAACCAAGGCAACACGTGGAAGAGAGCACAGGTTGCACTGTCATCATCACAAAACTTCCAGGTTAGTTAACGAATAGAGCTCGTCCATGATGCACTGCGGTTTCTGTTGTTTATTTATGGTCCGTTGTCTGTGACCTAGCCACTGTGGCCTGCGGGTGCGTACAGGTTTTCATTTGTGTGCATTCTGTTACTGTGAAAATGCAGTATTGGTTGTGATCGATCGTCCATCTCTGTGTATTTAGTGAATAAAGTACTTCTGTCGCCTGTTCTATCGAGTCATACAGGCCCCGAGGCTGACAAATTGTTCAGCTGAAACTGAATCAAAAGTCACGTAAACATCGGTTCTTACCTCCACATTCTGCAATTTTTGAGGTATTTACTGCAACTGAATTGTCCTCAACGAATTATTTTCCTGAATAACTCGCAGGTGATATTTGAGGCAGTAGCAGGAACATCATACAAGGGAGATATTGCAATTGATGACATATCATTCACGCGAGGCTGTAGAGTGGGTGGTACTATACCAGGTAAATAACATCATTGATTTGTAACATTCTTTCGACAATGTTACTTAAGTAAACAGGTTTGTATAATAGACTTTCTCTTTTGTTATAATTCTTTGAATTCTCTCTCAGTATCGCTCATAATTTATATATAATTACATTTATAACCATTTAAAATTATAAGACACTGCCCACTTAGATTAGCCGTTGCTATTTTCGGACAGTGTTCTTTTGATTGTAATAAATTTAGAACGGAAATAAAACAATTGAAATTGAATAGAAGTTGAAATTGAAATATTTTGAATTGTTGTAACACGTGAATTGATTTTGGAATTTGAAGTTGAACTAATCAGACGTATTGGTATTCTCTGATACCTGGAGGCAGTCCGTTGGGGAAAGTCATGCTCTCTTGACTTGACCTTTACTCCCTTTCCCAGCTCCTAGGTCTTGATGGATTACCTATTGGCTTTCAAAATGTTTCAGCGCATTGCAATTAAAGCAACAATACAAGCGCTATATCAAGCAGATTTAAACAGAATAAACGTTATAAATAAAGGCAGTCATTCTTGCAGTTCCTTCTTAGAATTTTGCTTTTACCATTATATCTGTAAATTATAACTTTATTTGGTGACTACTTTTAGTAATTAAAAAAATCGAAATGAGTTTGTTCCGATATGCTTTCTCGTATTTTTCAGGTCTTCCAACGCCCTCACCCACCCCTAGTGTGGGTCCGTGTGGAGCCAATAAGTTCAAGTGTGCCAGTGGAAGTCCGAGCTGTATACCATTGTCCAGCAAGTGTAACTTTGTACAAGACTGCCAGGACAACTCTGACGAAGCAACAGCAGCCTGTGGTGTTCCGTGTGACTTTGAGAAGGACAAGTGTGGCTGGCAGGAGTCCAACACCGACCATTTTGATTGGACTCGCCATTCTGGGTGCACTCCAAGTTTCAACACTGGACCTTGTACAGATGGCAATAACAACAAGAACGGTAAGCAAATGTTTTCTGTTGGTTTTTGTTTATATTTACATAAACATTGAATTCTCAAACACGGTTTCTCGGCATCACTCATGCATACTGCTGGAATCAAGCCATATCCTAAGAACGTTCTTCATCCAATTTGCTTCAACATTAACGGTAATGTTCTTGCATTGTTCTCAGTAGAATTACTCTAAACCGCATATTACCAATTATTCACACTTTTTTCATCTAATTTCAAGCAGTTTCGAGAGAGTTTACAGTACACCAGGTCACAGTACTTGTCACAGGATCCTCTTTACGCCTTTTTCCGGCACTATATATTGAATAAACAACTATCGAAGTTGTATTTTCACGGTCCTTATGGCAGTGCTGTTGAGAAAGCTGGAAACTCTGGAATAACTGATGTCAACAGTTCCACAAGATCATTACTGCATGTTAAGAATGTGGCATTGTAATATCTGCAGTACCGGAATAAGTCCCTTTGCATGATATATACTCGCTAGCTTCTTCATCGTGGCTCTGCTAATTATGTTTTTAACCTACCGTAACCTAAGGTTGAATGGAGTTATTAGTCAACACGACCTTCGATAGGCCAAGATGAGCACTATCTGTATTTAGCATTAAAGTTTTGTGTATTATCCACATCAGAAATTTGCTTTTAAAGGATTACTTTGTTTCAAAATCAAGATTTTATTCATATGGAATGTTGTGATTTTGCCAATTTATACTATTAGTTTAAATGTTTTCCCATTGATTTTTCCATTTTCCATGGTATTTAAAGATGTTAAAGATGTTAAAAAATTCCAATTAAAGCAATTTCTGGTCATATTGTAGTTATACACTTAGTAGATATATTCAAATATATCTCGATTCATCACTTGTGGCAATGTATACAATAGAACGGCCTTACCAATATCCCGTCCAGATTTTATTTCTCTCCCTGAATAAGCTATTCGTATATACTTTCAGGGTACTATATCTATATTGAGGTCAGTACAGGACTAGTTGGGAACAAGGCAATACTTATGAGCCCGCAGTACCAGCAGGCTTCCGCTTCCTGTCGACTTTCATTCAGCTATCACATGTACGGTTACTCTGTGAATTTCCTGCAAGTGTTTGTAGATGATGGCACATACATGACAAGGGTGTGGTCTATGAAAGGTAAGTTTCCCCCCTTCGATCGTTTTATAATTAAAAATGAAATAAATGGTATACATTTAGGTTAGGGTTAGGGGTACCCCTAACCTTGAATATTAAAGATAAATGTAAGTTGTCGCTACTATGAGAGTATAAAAACGTTCCACAATTTTGGAGATGGCAGATTATAAAGATAAAGATAAAGATAAAGCGTAGTTTTAATTACAGTGGTGCTATGCGCTAGAACTAATTTCCACGTGAAGCGAAACACGCGGACACACTCCGAAAGATTTAGGAGCAACATCACCTTGCCGTGTCGCGCTGATACTTTTTAAATAAATACCCCTTACATTTTATATTGTACCTTTTTTAGCCTTAAGCTTTGTCTTTATTGTAATTTCAGTCCATAGGTAGGTAGGTAGGTAGGTAGGTATATTAACGTTGTAATTATAGGTCACGCCCCTTATTGAAATCAGCTTCAGTTGTTGGGGCTAGCGTGTATAAATAAAGTTTACTTACCTACCTACCTACCTACCTACCTACCTACCTAGTCTTAACCTAATAAAATAAGTACATTGTTGAGTATTTCAGTGTAGCAGGTATCTGTATTCAAATTCAAATTCAAATTTCTTATTCATACTCATCAAACATAATTACAGTGTACGTGCACATGATACAGTGTTACAATATATTACCATAATATGTACCAGCTCACCTGTGTGAAAAGCGTGTGTGAACAGAAATCTTACAAACAAAGAACAGAAATTCTAGAAATCATTAAACTGACGCAATCACCGCTAATGTTGCAACTGATACTTCTAGGTAACCAAGGCAACGTCTGGAAGAAAGGCTATGCCTACATTGGCCGGCGAAAAGGCCCATTTACTGTGAAGATCCAAGCAACACGAGGACTGTCATTCCGTGGAGATATTGCCGTTGATAATCTTCAGTTAATTAATTGTAATGCACCACCACAATGTGGCAGTTCAGTGCCATCGAATCAGCACCGGTAATTGTTATACATTTTTATTTAACCCTTGTCCTGCTGAAGACGATATTGCTAATACCAAAACTGGCCTATCTTTTGAAGTAATTGAGAAAAACCCATAAAATGACTACTCATTTTGTTCGTCTTGATGAGCACTAGTATTTGGTGTTACTTGTTTCTTATAATTGATGAGTATGCAATTTTCATAAAATTTTAAACATTTTGTTTTTTTAAAAAAATCCAGCAGGACAGGTGTTAGGAATTTAGTGATCTACACGTTTTCTAATTGCCATGTAGCCTGATCAGTTCAGTTTCAGTTCAATCTCATGTTTAGTCACTATCACAGCTTTCGCTGTTGTCATTGCATTGAGCAGTTATATTCCGTTACGTTACGTTACGTTACGTTATGTTACGTGTAGCAGGCGCGGGCCAGTCAAGCCAGAACTAGTTCTGTTCTAATTGTGATGGTTGTCGTGCTCAATTTGACGACTGACCAGTTGGTCAGGCCAGACTAATGGACGCTTATTTTATCAGAAACAAGTCCCTTCCAAAAGGTCTATTTTTCTTTCTCTCTTCTAAAAGTTCGATTAAAAATCTACCTTCTGTTTCAACAGGAGCGCTAGTGCCCTGACTCCTGATGACCAACTGTGAAAAACGAGAAAAAGCAATTATATATTTCCGTGTCTCATATTCCTGAAATTGTATTTTCCTAATTCATTTCTTTGCATGCAATGTTATGAATAAAATTGTTGTTTCCTCGAAACACGTGAGGCGTCAGGCCACCGCGAGGTCAGGTGACTACACAAAGTTCAATTCTCTCAATAAAAACAAACTTTTACAGAAAAACGTTAGAAAGTTATAACTGCCGAATATAAATGCAAAAAGACAGACAGGGCAGGAAAAGTGAGATTCATAGCTGTCATAAATTCTTCATAAAGTAATTAAATAATGAAATTAAAATCAAAGGTAAAAGGGTATATCATAACAAATCGATTGAATCACTGAATCAGTGCACCCACTGTCTTACATGGCAATAATGTCCAAGCTCTTACCTTTCGGTCGACCAGTTGTGCCGGAGGAATACACAACGTATGCCAGATCGTCCAAGTTAACTTGAAATGGTTTGATTGGAGAAAGTGATTCATTTTCTGTGTTTAGCCGACTTTCCCAGCCTTCATTCAAGGTAATAACATTCACCGAAGATGGAAGCCTTTCTTTCAACTCGCTTGTCGTAACAACCACTACAGGTTTTGCGTCTTCCAAGATGGAAAGCAAAAGTGGTTCAGGATAGGAAAGTTCAATTGGCATGTACGCTCCCCCAGCTTTCAGGGCTGCTATATAGGCAATTGGATACTCCAAGGATCTTTCCATATAAATCCCAACAACGCTGTCAGTGGTACAGCCTTTGTGACGAAGACTATTGGAGAGGACATCGGTCATTCGGTTCAGTTCGTTGAAAGTAAGCGATCTTCCATCATTACAAACTACAGCCGTTGCATCTGGCGTTTTCTTGGCCTGTCTAACAAACATTTCGTGAAGACATCCTTCTTTCTCGTACTCCATTTTCAAAAGAGATCACAAAATTATCTCCTGTCAGAACCAACACGACACACCGTTAAAACCGCCAAAACAATTGCGCAAACTGTTGTTTTGTGTTTTTTCACCAGTCTAACCACGTGGGTTGAAATTTCGTAATGTTCCGATGTTCTCCTTTCTTCTGAAGCACATGTACACATTACACTAGTATCTCCCACCAGAGTTGTTCATCTTCGGCAGAAACAAACGATTTTACATGTAGCAGAGCAAGTCCAAAGATCACCTACAACGTTGTGACAAAAGTTCATTTGAAATTTGAGTGCACACAGGGTGATTCCTCCAAAAAAATCATGCGACTTCCGTTTCTGCGACTTCTGGTGTGAGCCCGCGATCAGGGCAGCAGACTACATCGAACTTCCGGTGTCTGAGGTCGACAAAAAATAACCTCACGTTTCAACACTCAACTACTTTTAATAGCATTGATTTCAGGTTCTGTCCAATCACAATTCATTTTGATCGAATTTTATCAGACTTTTGACCAACCTGGGCCAAATCTCCTATAGACTATAAACTTGTACCTTTGGCTTTCCTTTCATCATCCCATTCCAATTATTTTCTCAAACGGTACCTCCTTCCTTTCCAACTTTTGAGATCTACCACTATAATGACAAATTTTCCCATATTTCTTGTTTATTAACTTTCTGTTCTTCTATCATGATACAACATCACTTCACATAATTATCCTCCAGATTATTTCTCAAAATACTGTTAATATCATGCATACAGAGCTCTTTGCATGTTATCTCGTGCTCTCATGCTGATACTGTACTTCTCATGAGTGTATTTGAGTACTCAGTCCAACAAACTGAATTAATTGCCCATAAATTGGTCTATTCAACCTCTACCAGATATCCCACAAAGCATGAGAAGGCAGAATTTAATATCTAGATTTACAAACGTTTCTGGGGGATCATGCCCCCAACCCCCCTCCCCTTGGGAAACCTCATAAACTTGAGTGCTCTGCACACAGTTCTCTGTAATTGCCACAACATTCTTCACACATTACAAAAAATATTACAATAATCAATTTAGGAAAACGAAATAATTATACTTCCAAATATATGCAACCACACAATTAAATAATTATTTGATTCTCTCTTTTGAAGCTTGCCTCCATTTTATGATGAGAGCTCTGCACATAGTTCTGTGTCACAACATTCTTCACACATTACAAAAATTATTACAATAATTAATTTAGTAATGAAATAATTATACTAACTTCCATATATGCAACCATTTTATAACAATTTTAAAATATTTGATTCACTCCTTCAAGCCTGATTACATTTTTATGATTGTTACAAATATTGCATATATGATATTGTAAATGTATCACACTGGACTGCATCATATATCGTGTCCTGCCAGAAAATAACCAGATCTCTCATGGACTACGTTATCAAAAACTCTGAGGGGAAAGGAGCAATATTTAATTGTTTTAGAGCTTGTTTATAGACATCCCTCGCTGGGAGGGGAGGGATCTCAGAAGCTGGGAGGGGAGGGATCTCAGAAGCTGGCATTCTTGAAGGGAAACTGTCGGCCTAAACTGGAATTTCCAGACGGACACAAGGTCCTAATCAAATATTTCTTAGAACTGTATGAATGGAATGGTTATGGATATTTTCTGGAATATTAACTACACATGGTATATTGTATCACTGCCATTATAACTTGCAGTGTAAATGCACATACACATGTATTGCATTACATTACAGTATTTTGTATAATTATACAATATAACCCAGTCCATATCAAGATAATATCAAGATAATTTGTCCTACAAGAACCAAGAAATGACACATTGTTTAATGCAGGCCAATAATACAAGGCAATAATTCAAAATTGCTAATGCAGGCATATGCCAACACTGGTGTAATCATTTAAGTCACAAAAATAATAATTACACAAATTAATATCATGTTTTGATCTTTAAAATAGACTGTGTTGATGACTGAAAAGAAAAATTAATTTATTTTATGCAGACTGAAAAACAGGCAACTATATGATTTAATACATGTATTTCCCTTATCACAAAACTCACACACACACACACACCGATACATGCAATGTATTCATATATGCAATGACACACATTTGAGTAAGAACCAGATGTGACAGCAGCACTGTGATGCTACAAGCAGAGTCATTGTCCCAAGCTACATGTCATAAATTAACATGTCAATTTGTATTACACAAGTATCTATTTCTGAAATGTTTTTAGGTACGCTGCATATCCAGCCTGCTGGTAGGCCTGGGCTGCCTGTGCTGGGTCACTTGCTTGATATATACCCCTCCCAACAATGATCACGTCACTATGCCGGTTAACAATCACTTCCTCTGGGGTTAAATACTGCTGACCCAACTTGTCAGTCCCTTCTTCCAGCTTTACACCAGGAGTCATGAGGACAAACTGCGGATCATGACTGAGCTGTGAGGTGCAGATGAAACCAACCACAAAGTCCTTGTGCTGCATTGCCATTTCAACTGTGGCTTTGGCATATTCTGGCAAAGCCAAATTTCCTTTGGCACTCATTTCACCAATGAGCAGGCACGCTCGTTCCTGTGGAAGACCAACTTCTTTGAGGCCGTTAATAATTCCCTCGCCGGGAAGAGCATGGGCATTGATAATGTGTGCCCAGTTGGCAATGTGGTAGACTCCTTTGCTGTACTGAAGTTTTACTGTGTTGCCAATATCTGCAAACTTCCGATCCTCAAATATGAGAAATTCATGTTTTGCTGCTAACTCTTCAACAGACTTGACAAATTCCAAATTGAAATCTTCTAATATATCAACATGGGTTTTGACTACACACACATAGGGCCCAACTTGGTCAATAAGCTTGAGGACTTCTGCACTTGTTGTCAGATCTGCAGAAACAGCCAAGTTTGTCTTCTTAGCCTGCATAATACTAAAAAGCCTCTTTGTGAGCGAATGTGTGGCAAGTTTGGCCCTCTCTTCATATGTCAAGTTCTTGTCCACAGTAGCTGGGGAAGACTGCACTGAATTTGGCTCTGGTTGAAAGCGATTCTCCTCAAGGAATAGTTTTACTTTAGCCACAATCTCATGATCTATTTTGTTGGCTGCTTGTAAGACCTCAATCACCTTTGGCAGTGTCAATGCACTATGCAGATGGATTCCTTTAGCCTTCAGGCGTTCACTTCCCCCTTGGTATCGATCAAGGAGTACTATTGCATCACTGACCTGAAACAATAGTAAATTATTTTATTTTATTATCTTCACTCAATGTATATTTAATACTTAGCCTGATGTATGCAAAGAATGTGCATTAAACAAATCAAGTCACTCTTGTTTGCTATCACAAACAGAAAAATAAACTTTATATGTAAACATACAGGGTTCCAAATTCAGAGTTCAACACTGGAGCCATATTTAGTCCCTCAGGTTATCCTAAAGTACTTGCTGCCCTGGGCTATCGAGTACAACCCAGGGGGAGTCACTACTAATAGTGCCAAATTATTAAAAGTCTGAAAATAACAAAATGACTTAATTATCTACTAGCCCTTCGAGAAGGATGATTATGCAGCTCCACTTGAGTTCTATCTACTAAATTTTGTGTTTCAATCCATGTATAACTGGATGCAGGTCAGCTCCATCTGGAAGTACATTAAATTCAATAAATTTCGGACGTTAAATTTTCAGACGATTTATTTTCGGACGGTTTAATTTCGGACGCTTTTTTGTGCATTTCGGACAAATTTCGGACAAAAATTTCGGA
>JANVCJ010079576.1:0-11441 GCA_026413505.1 Epizoanthus ramosus | reverse complement strand
ACAATATTTATTTCGGGTCGGGGGCATAGGGAGTGGTTGCCCATTCTCCCGAGCCAGAGGCTCGTGTTAAAAATGCTATATGACATGAAAGGTGCAGTATGTCCACTGTACAGTGTATATAGTAGTTCACATCATTCAGTTTCCTTAGTCGAAGGAACTGGACTGGAGGCATGGTCATGATCTGCCAGAAATGTCATTAATAACTTCTTCGAAAGTAATTTCTATTAAAGTAAGTCACAACATGTGTACATGGTGTCTGGCAGAATTTACATACCTTCCACAATATATTTACTATCAAAAGGGGATTCAAAAAGTAATTAAGGGACATGATGCAACATGAAGAAATCAGCTGTTGCTTCTAAAGACAATTATAATTATCACAAAAGGGGATTGAATGTGATAATTCAAATTTTCTTTCTTTCTTTCTTCCTTAATTTATCTGAGACAATAATTTGTGTGGGGAGCATTTTATTATGTCAGCATTATTCTTTGCAAGAGTTAGAAGTGAAAAGAGTCAACTGATCTGATTATCATAGCATGCACATACATTTGACTGATGACTTGCAACTGAAGTACTTAATTTGCCAAAAGATTCTGAGAATGAATAACCTAATTGTTTTTAGTAGAAATCTCCAGGCAAGAAATGAGTAACTTAAATTGTTTCAGTTGCTCTGAAAAAAATATTTCACTTAACTAAGACTTAAATACTTTAAATAAGAAGTACTGAAACAGTTCGCAGCTCTCTTGCAAATGTGCACAGGTGTGTGCAATGATGCATGTCAATGTTTTATCGATCGATAGATAGTGAGTAGAGTTAAGTAGCCAATCAGATTGCAGCATTCTCAATAGAATATGTCAAGTAGATTTCTCCTAACACAAAATAATCTTCAAATTGAATATACCAGAATCCTCATTCCTGTATGCAGGATGGGTCCTCATCAGTCTGAATACATTAAGGTTAAACACAAAATTATATGCAAAACAAGGCAAGAAAGTACAATGGTTAAATAAGCAAGCATTGTGCCAAGAATTGTGCCCCCCCCCTCCCCCCAAAGTGAGCATTGTGCCGGAGACAAGGTGAGTAGTCGAGAAGGCAAGAAGTACTATCTTATTGTAAAATATAATTATAATTATAATTGCACTCTAGACACGAGCAGTCTTCCATTGACAATCAGTTACAAACAAGAGCCACCAAGAGAAACAGACTGCCCCACCTTGCATTTAATTGCATACTAACAGGTTACTGACCTGTGCATTTATATTATTTTATAAATGGAGATGAGAGTAATCAAGTTCACTTGGTCTGAAAAGTGCCCAATGCACTGGGTGCAGAGTGGAATAAGATTTGTAAAACTTAGTAAAAAGGGTAAAATTGCATAAGATTTTTTTAAAAGTTGTTCTTAAACTGTTTATAGTAACTCAGAGTAATCCATGCTTTCGCGATCATCAGACTAACTCTTTAAAAATTCAATCTGCAGACAGTACCATTTTGTCCTTGAGGACTCATCAGTGCAGCTCTGAGAGATAGATTTGAGACTGAAATATATCAGTCGCCCCATGGGGTAACTAATATTTAAATATCTAGGAAACAAACTCATATATGAAAAAATGCAAACAATGTTTAATTGCAGCCAAAAATATATTAACTAATTAAATGTATTATCTGGCCTGACTCAGTGATATATCTATCATAAGAATTATGCATAACAATGTCCTTTAAAACAATAGCTATTAGGTTGATGTTTCTGAAAATAATTACATATCATCATTATAGTAATATCACTAATTAATGTCAATTCAAATTGTTTTTAAGTACTGTCTAGACATATATATATATACATAAATATTGGCAGATTCAAATTCACAAATATACGTCTAGCATGATGTCAAAACAGATAATTATGATCTGTCAAACTTGCAACATACGACAAAACTATGCACAGTGAAAGCATTATTAGGCTATTAACTGTTCAGTAAGATAATGCATGTGTACTTGAAAATATTATTAAACATATCTTATCACCAGAATCAAAGTATTATTAATTAGTACTGTCGAATACTGTTCAGTGCCCACATTATATGAATTCATTAGTTGGAAGCCCCAACAAAAACTTTATTTATTTTTTAATTTTTTAGATAATGAACCCCAACTGTCCAAGACAATATATCAACAAGTAACAAACTTAATCACTTTATAAAAATCAGAAAACAACCCAACAGAATTCTTGCTGTATATACTGTACCGACTCATTTGCCAGATACATGTAGCAATTAGCAAATTAACACCGACATAAAGTTGATCAACAAACGTTTTCCAATTTCCAACACCTTAGAGAGTTTAAACATTAAACAATGAATCCAATCAAAGACTGCCAAGATCACTATTCTCATAACAATAAGTCAAATCCTATTTTGTAATTGAGTGAGAAAAACATTCAATAGTCAAGCCATATATAAATAGTACCCTGTTTTTCCTAATTTAAGACCAACTGGACATGGCAATCAAACATTTTTAATTTTACATTCTAGGCATTACAGAAATATAAAACGTGAATACCCAGGTTTTAATAGATGCAAGCAGTTGGTCTGGTGGTCCTTGTGTTAATTAAATATGGACAAAAGGTCTAACAATTAAACTCCAGTTGACCTTCTGTATAGTAAAATCAGTGTCTATTATTTCCATATATTGAAGAACCCAATGGATGGTATTCTATACTTTCATTCTTATAAAATGACCTTAAATAGTACTACTACTTATAATTAAACAATAATTTTCATTGTGAAATGGCACGCTACCATTGGTCAGATTCGACCACATGATGGTTGCGAGCTGTGATACATTGGAATGGCTGAATTGATTATTTATCCTTGCTATTTACACTGAGTATGGTAATAGCTAAGCTGTTCTATTGAGTCATACAGTCCCTCAGCTTCCAAATTGTTCTCAGAGTTTCTCATCTGCCCTCGGCTTTTGCCTCACACTCTTTGAACAATTTGTCAGCCTTGGGGCCTGTATGACCTGATACAGCAGGTGACAGAAGTACTTTATTCACTAAAATAATACAGTATGGAAATAATACAGTAAGGAGATCATAAGTAGATGCACTGTGCACAATGATGCAATCACTGTTTAATAATGATCGAATTTATTACATTATTGTTATCCAGTTTGAAACTTTGAACTACATGTGTATACAGTCAGATACTGATTCATTAAAAAGTGTACATAAAACATACCGTCATGTAATTATTGTTTTGTATATGTGGGTGGATCCAAGATGGCCACTCTTTGAACAAAATTGGAGCCTAGTGAACTTTATTATAATTACTATGTACACCCTGCAAAACTGTCTGCACTGCCTACATAATAATTGCCCTAATTTCACTATTATGTCACTGGTACTTTCAATGTAATGAACAAAAAGCAGTTTATTTTGATAGTAAAGGTTCAAACCCATCAACTTTATTTTGCATTTCATTATTTTTCATTTTGTTTCACAGTTTCAATAGTGTCTGAACCTGCCTGAAACTTCGCAAATTTAATATTGAAAATTTACTAAAATGTATAGAAACAAGGGGTGCTCCTTTCTAAAGGCAGAAAATTGCAGTCTGTACGTATTTTTCTTCAGTTTGTAAAATGTAAACAAACTGTGAAATAATACTAAATAGTGAAATAGGGCAATTCGGGAAATAAATCTAATCCGCCTGCTGTTTTTAACCTAGGAAAAACAATGTAGATACAGTTCACATCTATGGAAACAGTGGTTGTCATGTACAGTAGAATGTAATTCTATCCAATTTTGTAGTAATTATCCCTGAAGTGCTCCAAAATAAAGTAACAAGGTCCATATCTAAGTCGAGTTCAAAGTTTCTACACCCAAAATACCCACAGATTACATCTGTAACATAATACCAATTTCTAAATATCATGATTTATAAAATATTTGCATTCATAGAGTAAATAGAGGATCTTACATGGCTGTGTGAATTAAAGATACAGCTTTTATCTTCAAGTGTCGAATGTAGTAACACTTAAGTAAATGCAGCAAACTTGTGAGTGTGTTACAAAATTTGACACAAGAACACAAAAGCCATATCTTCAAACAGCTATGTAAGTCTCTTTTTTATCATACAATATATGAAAATCCATAAGAAAAACAAACTTCTGATCCAGCAAACAAGAAAATCAGCTGACCTTGTTCAAAAAAGCATAAAATAACAATTGCAACTTACAATATTTTATATTATATACTTTCAATTGATGTGACTTTTCTCAACACTGTCTTGTAATATTTACCTCACTGGTATCTTATCAATTTTCATATATAATAAATGTTTCTAATCTACATGTACAGTAGTATTAAATATATCTAGATAGACAGTTCAGATACATGTATTTATAGAAAAAATTGTCTAAAAACAATATATCTAATCACTGATTTTTAAATTCCAAATTGATAGCCTAAACAAAATACTAAAATCTCCCAAATGATGCTCATTATATACTATGAATGATAATAATAATAATAATACATAATAATATGTATTATTATGTAACTTAAGGATCCCCCCCGTCGCCACCACCACCACATGTACACACACCTTTCTACATGGGAATATGAGTACCCCCCGAATGAAACTATTATATAACATGTTTTCTATGCTCTGACCTGTCACAAAAGCAGAAATTTGATTTATTTATAACTTTTAATAAATAAATAAATAATTTTACAAAACACTTCTGTCTCTGGGTGACAAAAAGTTATAGAACTGTTGCATTGCCTACTGCGCACTTTAAAATGACTGTTCATGATTGATGTCGTGATGGAGTACATATTTCATCCACTATCAAAAACCAGCTGACGTGTGAACTTTGTGACAATTTGAATACTCTCCCAGTTAAGATATCTTGAAAACAATACAGTAACTACAAATTATCAGCTGCTTTATTTACTTATGGATCCCAGTTGTTTATAATGAATATTTATGTTTGTTAATATAAGTCTAGACATGAAAACCAGTATTTGCTTTGGAGCCAGGTGATATCAGAGCTAGAGGGGGTGTTCTCCATATTTTTAGTGGGGATATGACACCCAGGAATCCTTGAAACCCTTATCCTTAACCAGGACAATTTGCTGACACCCTATCCTCAACTGGGTACTGAAATTCCCTACCCTATTCTAGGTCATACCAGGTCAAATATTACCCTCTAACTTCATGTTATTTGTAATATGAAGTACAACTTGTATAATATAAGTAAAGTACAAGTCGTTAAGGCCACTTAACAAAATATCCCTGTTTATCATCAGTGTACGCACAGACTTGTCCGAACACACTGACTTAAGTTTCTTTTTGAATAAAAGAAATACAAATTATACTTAAAGTCTCGGAAAGTATTTTGTTGATGAAAAATAAACATTTGAAAACATTTTCAATACTTTTCAACAAACATTTCTCTTTGACTCTCAATTTCGGCAGCAGTGTGAATTTTCTAATGAATACTGTCTCTACAATTAATTTGGCAGTTACTTGTTCAAATTTGCTTCCAAATGCACTCAGTACAGCAGCGCATGAGTTCTGGACCAAAGTACCGAACCTCACTGAATTTTGGAAACCGTGATATTTTTTAAAATGGCCTTTTGAATATAAACTGTTGCTAAGCAATATAATCTAATACCTTGTTCCAGACCAAAACTTTGCAATTTCTATACCGTATGGTATATGTTCCAAACTAAAATTAAGCTCAAAAATCATACTCTTCACAGTGGCACATAGTTACCCATATAGCTTGTATATATATATGGGAGTACCCCCCCCCCCCCTCTGGATTCAGTCACAACTATACATTGGGCAATACATATGAATGAGAAATGAAACAATAGCGAACTAATATATCTATGCATTGCATAACTACCTATTCCAGGGTCATGTGTAGTTGTATGTTGAGAAATAGGATTTCCTTCATTCAACACAAACGATAGCTAATCTATAGCACAGCGCATAGTTACAGCAAGTTCTGGACATATTTTGAGTTTGATTACCCACCCACCCACTCCAATAGGCAGTATTTTGTACTTTGTTGTTTGTTTCTGGGAAGTAAATTGGTCCTTTTTGTAACAGTCCAATGCTGTCTCAGTTGTTGTGGTGTTTAGCATCAAAACGATTTCAATACAAAAATGAATAAATCTATGTCTGTGTCTATAAAGAATAAGGAAACTATAGTTATTAAGTTAATGTTGTACAACTCTCAACCGAATAAATTGCGGTTGTGAAATCGACAAGCCCGAAACTGAAATCGTGAAATTGACCATAATTTCCTCGTGTGCGGTTTAAACCGAGTTTGTTTGTTTTACATCCTCGGCCATCACAAGTAATTATTCAGACACGAAATTTCGAACGCCGTTGCGTTCAGGATACACACGTGGACAAAAATATTCGAGAGAATAAACAGTGCTCAAATCTATTGTACTACTTTGAGGTGATAATTTGGTACAATATATTCATAGATCTTTATAATTAAATATGTAATTATTTTCCCGAAATTATATTACAAACTAAAATAAACTATAGGAGCAACTTGGAAAGTGCAAGCTCGACTGAGTCTTAAAAATAAATCACTAAGCACTGCTTTGTTATATTGTTGAGCGAACACTAAATTCCAAGCACTTAAAAATACAATTTGCACCCTACCTTCTGCAAATGATTGTTGACCCATTTTGTAAACGTCTTCTTTTGAATCGCATCTCTGTGATCTGCAGAGCAAAATCGAAGATTACTTCTTAGCTTAACAAATTCCATGTTATAAACTTGCAGTTTAATTATCAATCACGACAATTATATCTCGTCTTGAGACGATAGGGCACAGTGAAATATTTCTCCAAAAAGACGGCAGACTTAATAATTTGAAACTGCGTCGAGATTCCATCAGCACTTTACTTTAGCATGTGAAAAAATCCACAAGTTGTATTTTCACGTGTACCAAGGAAACTATAAACTGTTATATTTAAGTAAGTAGTGAGTATGAATATTTAAATGATCTCAACAGTTTGTACACAAAAAGCTTTCACAAATGAGGATAAACACTGAATCGTTAGAATATTCGCTGACCAAACCCTGCCAAGGACTTTGACTTGTTGTATTTTAGCGTCACGAGACTCGGCATTGGTTGCGAGGCAAAAAGCAAAATCAAATATTAATGAAGTTCCCAAAATGGCTTAAGATCTATCGTGGAGGACCCTAATTATGTTTGCTGGCTGTATAGATCGTTTGATACCTGGCTCGTTGTGTTTCAGTTCGATCATTCGTTGTCCTTCGTCGTCAAGTTCATCAAGTTGTTCGTCTCCTTCAACTGGGGGAGTGTCTATTCCTGGCAATGACTCCGCCATTTTGGCTTTGCCGAATTCTGGCCACGGGAATTCTACCTCATCAATGCACCATTTAAAATGAGCAGCTCCCAGAAATCATTGAACCACAAGCAAATTTCCGTGTTGGACTTGGACGCAGTTGTCAATATATATAATACACTGATGCCCAAGTCACAAAACATGTCACTTACATAATTCTAAACGGAATTCGATCTCGAAAATCTTAAGTTCCACCCATGCAATATAAAGCTTTTTACAGACTCGATTAACCTCTCTTACTGCAGTGTGGTGTTTGTGAGGCCGAAATTTATGCATGAAATGTTGTAGATCCCGCCTCCAAGCGAAATTTGAATTTTGATATGACCGAGGTATATATGGCGCGAGTTTCGATGCGTGAACACTACAAATTATCACTGCTCAATCTGTAATTTGAGCTGAAAGGGAAACAAAATCTCCACGCCTCTGGGAAAAGTAGGCTCTGAAGAGATTTTAACTAGAAGTAAAACGAAAAAAATATGGGAAAAAATACGGAAAACTTTCAGTTAGTTTCACTCAAACATTGTACGGTACCCGACCCCCTGCCACAAAAACCTGATCTGTAGCTACAAGCCCAATATGGGGAGACAGGCTGGACAACGGTGAACATGTGAACAAAACAAAAATATTTCTCTTCCCGTAAATCATAATATTGCGTGAGCAATGGAAACACCATCACTAGCTACTAAATTTTGCATCACATGTTCAGCAATCAACATGCTCCACATCAGACAAGTTAGTTCAAAATAAAATTTCAATTCCTCAGTATGTAAACTTCTCAACAGGAAAACAACTCGACACCGAACATTTAAGTTTCAAGTTGATGGGCAGAAGATTTATCGACTTGAAGTCATCTATAAATAGTAATAGTATGTCCAATTTCGTGACATATAAACTCATATGTTCGAACAAACAAACAATTCCGATGAAATATTCTGAAGCCGTCTGACACACAGTGACCGCATATTGTCTGAATGAGTTACCAGTCGATGTTTTTAAATCTAATGAGCGCTAAACCGTTTAAAAAAACTCACTTATCAGTTAAATTTGGCATAAATTTTCATACCAAATGCTTTCAAAAACACGAAATCTGAAATGGCAGTTCATTCACGCTATCAGCTGGTAACTCAACGTTTGTTTCCAGTGAGCAAGATGGTACATTTTCCATTCTCGGAAGAAACACTTGAAATATGAAATGAGTCCTACCTGCAATCTTCGAGACAGCTCGGTCAGCCAGCGTTGGAACCGGACTTTTAGTTCGCGAACGAGACCTCTGTCTTGACATCTTCCACTGTTTAATGTTACCAGAATGCTTCCATGTTCACATCAAAATTCTCTCTACTAGTCGACAAGCTGAAGCGCCCTTTCAGCGTCCTTTGAGTCGACGTTGTCAAGTTTCCGCCGAACTCAACCGAATGGCTCGGCTAAACATCCATAAATTTGTTTCTAGGCGAACAACTTAGTTGACGTTACTATTAAGTAGCGAAAATATTGTGGACCAAAGTACTCTCTCATTTCTCAACCATTTTACGTCAAAGGCAAATACTAAATTCCGCTTCTCCGAAGCCACGATTCACTCGATCAACAGTCAAGTGAATGAAACGAAATCACCATTGCAGAGTGAGGATTTATGAATATTTATACCGATGCTTTCTGAGTAATGGCACAATGTGATTGGTCGAACACCAGACCTGTAACTGTTTAATATTCGCGTGACAATCTCACTTCGGTCGATTTCAAGAAAATAACAACTGCCCAAACTTACACCAAACTTGTCAAAGTTTGGCAGACTTTCTATAGGAAAGATCTTTTTAAAGATCTTCACCAAATATGAGTTAAATATGCCCAAATCCGGTCAAGGACAATTTGTTTTTGCAGTAGTTCTTTGTAAAATGCAAAATAAACAACTAAATGTTTCTTACTGTGAGCTGAACATTCGGGTCAAACAGAGATTGCGACCTGCAGAACTATAAATCCAACTAATCTAACTAATTTGTTAAGTACATGTCATGTCATTTGTATCATATTTTCCGGGATTAATTTCAGCAAAATGATACTTTCCTACTGATTATAAATACTTGCAATACAAGAGATATCGCGATTTAAAGCTTTATAGTACTTAGACAAAAATCAGAAATATATAGAATCGCATATTATCAAATTTTGCTGGAGGCATTTTTTGTTTACCTGTGATATATATATGCTTGAAAGAACAATGGCATAAGGATGCTAATTTTTATTCTAGAAATAGAGCCCCAGTCTAGAATATTAAAAGCGTCATTTCTAAAAACCACTGAACCCCATCTAAATCCATGGTTTATGTCAGGTTTAATAAAAAAAGTGATATATAGATATTTAATAATGGCTCTCCCTAGCCCTGACTATTACTATGAACCGAACGATCTCGGCAAAAGGACCTTGGAATAGTCGGATCAGTGACAAGGGGACTTCGTGTTGGATGCAACTGAATTTGCCTGACGTGACCAACAATTAAAAGGACGAAAGTACAGTCCGTGTTTCGGGCATGTTATCTTGCGTTCTTGTTTTATTTGAAAGCACAAATTAGCCGCACGCGATAAAGATAAATATTGATTGACGACACCGTTTACTTAAAATTGAGGAGATCGAATCAGAACTCGTCTTCTTTTGTAACACAATCAAGAAGAAAGTAAGAAAAAACTTCAGTAAAGACGCAAAAATTAAATTTTATTATTTTTTAAGTAACTTAACCTATTAAAACACAAAAACAGCGGCCGAAGGCGACGAAACAACTAGATCCGTAGATGATGACGTTCGCATGAACACCTCCTAACAATGATAACTAATGTCTTAATAATGATACGAGGCATGAAATTGCCTGACGAAAAATACCCTCGATATTTTATTTCACGGAAAGGCTTATCGATAATTTTCTTTTTCAAATGTCAAGAAGTACTTAATATTTCAGACGCAATGTAGCAACGGCTTAGCAACGGCTTTGGAGCCGATTACATATGGCGAAATTCAGTCGGGGCTGAACTTCAGCCGGGGTTGGGTTTGCGATGACATGTCGACGGATTTCTGAGAATTTAAGTCTGGACGCAATTGAAACTCATGGTCCCAAACGAGTTGACACCATCTTGTTTCCATTTCAGCCCAAGCTTAAATTTTTAATGGCCATTACATGGAATATTTCAGCTGTTTGATCGATATCGGTCTGGAAATTTCAGCTCCGTCTGAAATTTTCTTCATGTAATGGTAAGCTCATTTTTGTGAGGATTTGTTCAAGAACCGGTTTTAAAAATCGGCCCTCCTAACCTTAAGCGCCGGCGAAGATTCGCATGTACTAAATCCTCGGAAACCCAGGGGCCAGGGGCGCGGCAGGGTTTCCAAGGATGGCGCAACTATAAATAACAAAGATGTAGATATTGATTGCACAGGTGATGACTAGGGAAAATTTACAACTTTTATAGTTGAGTTGTCATCATATTCAGTTATTGGCAGAATCGAATCGACTAAGACTTTATGAACAACTCAACTATCAGCTCTACATAATGCATACGATGTGACTAGCATAGAAGACCCCCGTTACCACTCTCCTCTCAAGTGTTTATTTTTAAACTATCTTGATGGCGGTGACCTATAACCTGGAAGTTGCACCCTCTGGTGTTGATATTGAGTTGCTTTAGTTCAGTTACGTTGTGGTATGTGCTAATGAGCGCAATGAGGAAAGATAACGCAGGGATATATACACGGTAACACAATACATGCATCAGTCTCATAATAAATACTAGTCTCTGAAGTGTTTGTCGCTAAGTACGCTTTTCTCATTGGAAGTTATGGTGTATTACCATTAATAATTCCCAAGGCAGCCCCCGTTCTCTAACCTAAGAAAGCTACTATTAACCTTACTCGCTTAAACTAAAAAGTACAAGCTCTGATAGTTCTGTAACCACGGTTAACATCGGACCTATTCTGCCTCGGATGCCTCTACCTCTGCCTCTGCCTCTGCCTCTGCCTCTGCCTCTGCCTCTGCCTCTGCCTCTGCCTCTGCCTCTGCCT
>JANVCJ010079554.1:0-11443 GCA_026413505.1 Epizoanthus ramosus | reverse complement strand
GTAGGTAGGTAGGTAGGTAGGTAGGTAGGTAGGTAGGTAGGTAGGTAGATAGATAGATAGATAGATAGATAGATAGACAATACTCACATCCAGCCTGAGTAGCCACTCCACTCTGGGCATTAACCGTTGTTCTGGTGAAGCTACCACAAACTGGATAGGCTGACACAAATGAACCCACACAGTTTGCTATCCCGAGAGCAATCAGCTCCTGATTTGCATCCACTCTAGTGTTGTGTATTCTTCCAAATACTTTGGCCACAGCAATGGTTTCCAAAAGGCCAACAAACGGGACAATGATGACACCAGATCCAAACTCGGACAGCATTTCCATGGCAGAAGCTGTTTGGTTAACATTCTGAACAAGTTGAAGGGGCAACTGGAGGAGAGAATACATATACATGTTCAATTTACCCTAGAATGATTCACTTCTAAAAGTAATTTTAAAATGTGTTTCCATCTGTATTAAACTGTTCAATCTGATATGAGATCTGATCAAAATATTTACGATAACACATGGTATTTTCTGTAGCACAAATTATTGATCTTGATGTCTTTGGGAAGTGAAATTAGCAGTTAGACACTGAAAAAACTGACCAGTTACTACCCCAGTACGGACCACCATTATTCCTGAGAAGGGCCAAATGCACCCAGTAATATCATTCTAGAAAGGCAAAACAATAAACAACCACAACTACAACAACAACAATGAATAGCAACTGTGACATTTAACGAGTTATGGCGCAAGTGTTTGGATAACTCTAGTACTTGGAGCTCAGTCCCTTTCCCCTTCCACTTGGGGAATAATTTGTACCTTAAATGGTGGAATTGCTGGAAGTTGTGACTCTTCAGTGCTGTTGGCAGTGTAGGTGAAGGTATGTGCATAGCCTTGGCTTTCAAATGCAACAACCACAATAGCAGACAGCAACACAACTAGTGCATTCCGTGCTAACATGACAAACCAAAGGAGTCTCATAGCAGCATTAAACAATACAGATTGACTATTGCCTCTTGACCTCTGACCTTCCCAGTCTATCCTGTTTAGCTGCTGCAAGCCAATCAACAACACAACACACAACACTCCCATAACAAGATCCCACATGTTTGTCTCTGCAATGTGGCTAAAAATTCCATGTAAAGTGTAGAAAAAACCACGAGGAATGTTCTTTAACCCAAGTATGGTCTTGATCTGTGAAGTACCAACACTTATGGTAATTGAGGAAGTGAAGCCACTTATCACTGGAACTGAAATCATATTGACAACCACACCCAAACGACACAGTCCCATGAGCATAAGAACTATACCTCCAAACAATGATAATGCCACTGCATGGGCCGCAGAGCTGTGTATGTAGCCTGCCACAGCCAGGCACAGGAGGGCTGATGGTCCCAAAGAGAGATCTTTAGATGGCCCAAAAATGCTATACATATAACTTGCCATGAATGACGAGTACAGGCCATACTGAGGCGGAAGGTCAAGTATTGTGGAGTATGCAAGGCCTTGCGGGATCATTACTAAACACACAGTAATTCCTGCAATCAGATCTCGATGGAAGTTTTGAACGGTGTAGTTTGGAAGCCATTTTGTAATCGGGACGTACCTATGCAACAATTTCAAACAATTCCTTTTAGATGGCCTTATAGTAATTGACTGCAGTCCTATTCTAGCACAACTTGGCATTCTTATGAAGGTTCCAAAAGCAACCCACAGCGCATTTCAGTACAACTCCCACACTCTGGTCCTGTCACCAAAACACCATGATTCACTTGGACCCGAAATAGTATCGATTGCTTTTTTTAAATATCTTCGTTTACACGAAATTATATTGATCAGATTCTCATTTTTGCTCCCAGTCTCTTTCAGAAGCGCAGTTCCCCGGATGTTGCTGGCTGTGCATACGTGGCGGACATTGAGAAGATTGTTGTAACTGTCTGTGGAGAATTATTCACAGGATTTTATAGTTTCTTTAGAGTTGGCTGCCCGTTTGTGCCAGTGATAGTTTTGTCACTTTAAAGCAGGATGAATATATTTAGGTTAATAGGAGATCTTTCCCATCTTTTGGCTATTATTTTGTTACTGTGGAAAATATGGAAGACGAGATCGTGTGCCGGTAAGTTTGACCACATCAGCTTTTGATCGTTTGTTTGAAAGACTGCAAAATGGCGGCTGGCCATTTTGATTTCTATCCTCATTTCATGGCCATACCACTGATTTCTGTGTTCGCATGATAAAGGGGATGGCTTTAATAACGTAGTTCTTTTATGATCTTAATAGCATCAAGTTTAAATGTTGGTTTAGGACATAGTTTTTGATAGGGTGGCCTGCGAAAGTGTACACGTGTAAAGTATTAGTATCGACAGATAGAGTTTCGGTCATTGTTGTGTTTCAGTCATGAGTGTTCCATTTCTCAGCTACTGTACAGTATTTTTTAGCCAGCTAAAGTGTTTATTTTCTGCCCTGCTAAACTAGTGTTTTCATGCTTTCCGTGTGTGCGTGGTTTGCAGGCAGCTATACATTTTCATTTTGAATGCTTTCATCTCTCGCAGTGAAATCAGACAATAGTCAATATGAATAGTCATCATTTGTTTTCGTGTACTCGACTGACGCGATAAGAGACATATAAAGATGATTTTAAGATTTATCTTCGTGATAAAAGTACATGAAGAAAAGCAGAAATGGTTTCAGCTCCCTTGGAGTTGCATTTGCAGTTTACACAGCTGAATTAAATTGATGGTTCACTTAATAAAACACATATTTTAGGAGTTAGTTTAGGAGTTACCTTGTTCCATAAAATTTATTTGAGCTTTTGAATAATAGTCAATCGGAATGTATTGATATTATATTTTTCACAATTTTTTACTTTTCCTTGAGTTACTTTTGGACCAAGAATATTAATTTTTTCATATATGATGAGTCACAATTATAATATTGAATATTGTTATGGTTATTACATAATTATAACAAATTGATGTTTGACATACATATATCATAAATTTGAGATTTCAGTATTATCTTTTGCATATTAGTTTTCTGTAATATATTTATTTTCCGTCCCTCATGAACATTTAGCATCATGAAGTACCAGAGTCTAAATATTCTGAAACAGGATTGGCTAAGTTTGAACTACATGTACACAATTGGCAATAATAATAATTTTATTAACTGTTAAAATTAAAGATTAAATTAATCTCTGGTTACCAAATGATCAGATAGCAAATTATACCATAGACACAAATATTGTAAATTGTTCTAAGTAAATAGATTGTTTTAATAGCTTATAATTCTTTTAAGAATTATTAAAATAGTGTTAATTAAATAGTTCAGTTCTTAGTATAAAATAGGCTCAATCAAGTCTGGCTGCAACAAATCAAACCCACCAGAAGTGCCAAATGCATTTTATTTTAACAGGAGCAAGGAATGGCCATAGACGTCTTTTCCTAATACTGATTTTAGTTCAAATTTGTTGACTTTCAGGTTTGTCAGGCAAGAGTCAGATTCTATTTGCTCTTGTTTTCACCACGCGATACCTTGATCTTTTCATCAGTTTCATCTCAGTGTACAATACTGTGATGAAAGTCATCTACATAGTGTGTTCATTTGCCACTGTCTACTTGCTATATGTCAAGTTCAAGGCAACATACGATTCCAACCATGACACTTTCCGTATGGAGTTTCTGGTCGTGCCTGTGGGAGGTCTAGCTTGCTTGGTTAACCATGAATTTACAGCATTGGAGGTGAGTGCAAAATACAGCCAACAGTACATAACATGTGTAATGCATAAATTTGAATACATGCATACCGTTCAGTTATATGTAACTGCAAGTACTTGTATTGTAATAGTAATTGTAATTGTAATTGTAATAGATATCGTCTTTGTAATACTGCGCAGTGCACTCTGAGATGGATACGAGATGGTGGATGAGTAATAGGAGCTCATAGGAGTTAAAGTTTTGCATAACTGGTGTCAGAATTCACATTAATTGAATGCTGATCAGAAAATTTGAAGATTGTACTTGATAATGATTTACCAGCAATACGACAATGGGCACAGAGCTTGTGGCTTTGGGCACAGAGCTTGTGGCTTTGTAGTTTTGTTGACATAGTACTGACGCACTACTGAGAACAACAATTGTTTTTGTGAAATACAATTCAAGGTTCTCACAGTACTGTAGATTAGAATATTCAGCCTGATTGTTCTCCAAAGTTGTTATATTTTTAGAACATTAGGAGTATAAAAATTACTTAAAAGGCAGTTTGTCAGCTTAAGCAGTGACCAAAGCAGTGTCCTGAAGGCTGTCGAAAACATCGCCCAATGATGCTTAATTATAACATCTGGGATTTTTTTAATTCACATGTCTGCAACTGAATTTCACTTGCAGTATCAACACTGTCAGCTTGGATTTGCCTTAATTATTGGAACAGTTCTGCCCTAATTATTAATTAAATTTGATAGTTCATAAGCTGTTATTACCATTATACTATATCATACATGATGATGTGTTTCCATTGATGTGCCTGGAACATTTGATGAATCAGGGAACCTGGAGCTACAATCTGACAAGAATTCTTGACCATAGAACATGAATTTGCATCTTTGAACTACATTGTACATGGATTGTTGCATTTGTTATTTATTCTGCTAATGCTAGTACTTTTGAATTTGTAAATCACTAACATTTTTAGAGTATTAAATTTGCACAAATGCTATTCTAGAGCAATTTTTTTTAATCTCGAGCCCTGTTAAAAGTTAAAGGGAGAACAATTATGAAATGCTAATGAAGGGAACTACCAAGTACATGTACCAAGTTAGTGAAAAAAAAATTGTTTTAGTTTTAAAGGAGTCTTTAATGCAAACTTGAAATATGTTCTAGGTTCTATGGACCTTCTCAATTTACCTGGAGTCTGTGGCAATCCTTCCCCAACTCTTCATGATCTCCAAGACTGGTGAGGCAGAGACTATCACAAGCCACTACCTGTTTGCCTTAGGTGCCTACCGTGGCCTGTACATCTTCAACTGGGTGTACAGATACTACTTTGAGGGATTTTATGACTTCATTGCCATTGTGGCTGGATGTGTGCAGACCATCTTGTACTGCGACTTCTTCTATTTGTACATCACAAAAGGTATTAAATGTCACTTCTTTTCTTTCATGATCTGAATAATTAAACCTTAAAGCGACAGTATCATAGCATAGTTCATGTGCATGTAAACTCCCCCAATTCCATTGTACTTACATGTATATCATAATGCTAAAATTAATGACTGATATGAGTTTCTTGAATGAAACCTGTGTTTCTGTTTCCCAGGTGAAGTGAGTCCAGTATTTGGTCAGATGGCTCGTTTAAGCAAGTGATTGAAGCAGATTATTATAGTGTCTTGTGAACTAATTTAGTTTTGGCCCATTGAAGATTTCAGCTAATCAAAATGTATTGAAAAACAACTTTTTCAGAAATGTATTCAGCACAGCTGTGAAACAGCCCCTTTAATATGTAGAAGTGCTACAATATAGTTGAGGAGTATGGCACTTATTCATGGACGACATATATTTACTTGTTTGAGTAAATACAGTATGTAATAATGTGTATTCTTGTACAATGATACATACTCCCAACTATGGCACTTAATTGTTTGAATTGGCATTCATGTAATCTTGAGTGGATGCGAACAGTATTCTTCATGTACATGTACATTAGCTTTAGCTTATTAATGTTACCCTATGGAACCCAATGTCATATCCTTTTTTCTCTCTTTTAGTGCTGAAAGGAAAATCGCTGAAGCTCCCTGCATAAATGAAGATGGCATTAACAGATTATTGTAAAGATAATATGACTTGAGATGAGTCGATGGAAACACTATTCTTGGCAACCTGTTGGCAGACTTTTTTTATGGATTACTCGTTTTCTGAACTGTATTTACTTGTCTCATTACTCAAACACATATAATGGTGTTATTTGGGTAGTAGGTATTCTGATCAGATGTCATGTTTGTTTGGACAAATCGTCCAAAGAAATTTGCAAAACCAACTAGTCTATAAAGTTAGTTGAATATGGTTGCAGAGATGAAAAGAAAAATATAATTATGTATATTAAATTTCTTGACACTTAGTGCTTAAACTATTTCATGGTAAGCCTAGAGCTGTTTCTAGTGTATTAGCAGAGAACACCTAGTAATGAAATACATTTTATAATATGACTTGATATGGGAAGAAATGTCTGTAAGGTGACAACAGTTCCTGATAGCAGTGTTCTCTGTTATTTTATTTAAATGACTTTAAGCCAGAAACATTGTAATACTGACCCACCCTTACTATGTACAGTAAACTTGAATGTAAGTTGTGTTTGATAGTAACCCTTTGATTTCTGAGAAAGCTTTGGACTGGATAGCATCATTGTGATAATTTCTTGACAAATATAAGAACTTGCTCACTACATTTTCATGTCTTTCATGCCATTATGTTTTTTTATTTATTATAGTTTTATTAGTTCGTATTTTGCAACAAAAGGTCAGTATGCTGAAATTGTGATCTCAGGATTGAAAGGGTTATATTTGGGTTATTACATGGCTCAGTATTTTTGCACACTATGATTGGCCAATTGAAAGCCGTTCTGTAGCTTACAATCCATACATGTAACTTGTGGTATGGACCCAACATAGGAAATCATATATTGATCTGTAGTGGATCCTGTTTTTTTCTCCCTCATGTCAAATCCACATGTGGAAGGAGAAAATCTTGGTCCATAACTTTAGTCTCAGTAAGACCATATCCTTGATTTTAATAAGAGGTATCAGTATTTATGTAGCACATGAGTTCACTCTTTCCAATGTTTTAGTGTTTCTGTATAAAGTAACAGGGAACTGATGCTTGTCTGAAATGTTGAAAGGAACACCTGAGAGGTACAGAATCTTATTTCCTGGGTATGGTTGAAATACATTTTAATGCTAAGACATACCAACTCTTATAATGAATTCTGGGACACCAAGAGTTTGGTCGAAGAGATAGATAGAAAGATGGAAAGTAGATCCAATCTCCCATGTGCAGTTTACTGTAAGTACAGTCTGCAAAGGTGCCGTGATAACTACAATTTCATATTTAACATCCTAAGAGCCCTGTCACTGCCATATAGGGGTATGTATCTATCTGTGAGTTAGTTTGCGTTAAAATTGAAAGATTGCCTTCCAACCTATCAATGCCCCAGCAACAATACCAAAGGCAGCCTTGAAGCCAGTGAATATCAAAGCAGTAGTCACCCATCAAAGAGAGATCCCTGCTGTGCACCTGTGCCCTGCCAGTAAGGTTCTTACATTTCTGAAATAAGCAAATCCGTTTGAAACTATTTGATGCTTGATTCAGGATATTTTGGTCAACAAAACCGCTAATTTTGTTGTCAGTGAAAGGTCAGTGAAAACTTATCCACAAACCACAATTCGCCAAGTCCACTGGTACATCACTAGGAACTTTAGGTAATATTAATTTTGTAAAAAAAATGTTGGTGAGAGTCCAGTAGGACTGAAGAAGGACGGATAGGCTTTAATTTTAGTTGTCTTCATAAATGTTAGAAGGCTATTCTATTATACACAAATCCCTTTCATGCACTAGGAAATAAATGGGAGATTAGTAAATGGACAAAGGACACTTTGCAAGGGGAATGTCAGTAGAAAATAACAAAGCAAATTTCTCAACCGAGAATCGTGAAAGTTTACAATCTCCCTGTATAATGTAGGTGATTTACATGCTGTGTTATATACATGTATGTACCTGTATAATGCACACTTAACTTACCTATCCGTAATTAGCTATCGTTAGTTTGGAGTAATTGATTTCAAGACGTTTTAACACTTATATGAAAGAAATACATTTAAATATTTTTGAAGTCCATTAAAACCTGCTTCACACTTTCAATGGAAACACAAGTGCAAGGATTTCAGGGTATACAGTCGCTATTTTGACTGGTGCTTGCGCTTGTGTCGCCTGTATTCACACTAGAACGTCTGTGATACATGTGCAAGACGAGCACAAGAAAAACAACATTTTCATTTTACTGTACTGTGATTGCGCCGAAAGTGTGAATTGAGCTAGACATAACTAGATGGAGCGTCAAGTTGTGTTGGTGTTTGGCAGTTGTGTCAGTAATAAATAGTAATAATTCGCTACTGGTGGTCAAATTCCTTGAGTCTTGGAACAATCCTTGGCCACCACAAAGTTTGAGCATGAAAATGATAAACGCGCTATCAGAAATGCCTTCCCCCTCCAAAAAAAGTGTTCGTCCAGGGTCCGGTTGTTCAAAGCTATCCGCCGGATAAGTGCTTTCTATTTTCAGCAATTAGTTAATAATCGAGGCTGTGCGCTACCATTTTACCCATTGCATTAGTAGTTTTCCACTCACTGAATAACCAGGGATAGATAAATCAACAAGAAACTGGACAATCTGTGACTTATATTTAAAAGTGATTAGCAGTAATCCGGCGGGTAGGTTATCCACCCTTTGAACAACCGGACCCTGCACAGTAAGATTGGGTTCAGTTATTCAATACCAGCAACATTTTCGTTGCGTTGTAGCTGTTTTAAGGCAACTTTTTTATAAGGGAAAGATATCACGAGACATTGTACATTGTACACATGTAATACATAGATGTACCTTTCATAAACTAAAAGCTCCACCAAGAACTATCAAATTGCCAACTTTTTTGTCTTTTATTGGCACACATTTCCTGTTTTCAAAACTTATCTAAAATATTTTTTTGTATACGAACTTAGCAGCCACATGTTGGGTATTTACCAGGCTCCATGATGGGGATTTGAAAAGGAATCTTCCCAAAACTCAAAAGCCCGGCGTATACCGAACTCCAATAGGTGTACTATTCATTGTTCGTTATGCTGGGGAAAAGCTTTCTTGTATAACTCTGCCGTCCAATTTTATTATATGGCAAGTTGGATTCCTTAGTCTCTTACCAAATCCCTGCGTTGTGATTGGCTGAAAGCTAGGTATGTATTTTACTGTATACTGCAGACCTCTCGTTACACAGGCTTGCGGACCGACAACAATTTGATTGTTTGTTTTGCAAACATACCATAAGCTAGAGAAAAGTCATTTGTAGGGGAGACTACAGTCCATCGGTCTTTCACACAGACCTCATTTTTGGTTATTAAGATGCTTTTATTATATGGCAGTACTGATTCTCAGATTCCCGCGTTCTGATTGGCTGAAACTTAGAACTTTTCGGCTGTAGCGGACTTCAAAACAATGTCGAAAGAAGCAAAAATAAATACAAATGAGCCATAAAATAAAAATCTTAATAACTGACCTCGTTTGATCGGTCTGTCCGGGAGAATATTTTGCTCTCGGTCTTTCGTACAAGAGACTCTCTCCGCTCTGTCTGTACAATGAAAGTGGCTCGGGCAAAATATTCTCCCGGAAAGACCTCGCACTCGGCACCCCATATCATGAATCATCTCGTGACGGAAGTATTGCAAACCTGCCCACTTTTTATAGCATACCCACTAGCCTGTCCAGTTATTAGGTCTTATTAGAACCTAACAAGGAAACTTTTTACGCAAGTCAGTAAAATCTGCCTTATCTAGGATCGAAGGCGCCAAATGGCTTGTCAGACAGCGCTTAACTCTGGTTGCTCTAGCATGGACTTACGCGAACCGACTGCGAGTATGTTCCTACCCGGGGTTTGCGGCCCGCTTCATGAAACTCTTACCCGTTTTCAGACCAAAATATGCGAATTTCCCTACCCAATTTCAGACCTGGCCCTAGAATGTTGTCGACCCCATTTCATACCAGTGTGATTTTAATAATCGTAGCTCAGTACCACAAATTGGATTTTGTTTCTGTACTTTGGATCGTAAATATTTGAGGACCCTAAAATATCTGATCACACGGCACATCTCTACAGTTTCTTCCAAAACAGACCAAATATTCAAAATGTATACCCAATTTCAGACCAAAATGGCCGAAAATCATACCCTTTGGGGTCGCACATGCCTATATAGCTCATCTGAGGGAGTACCCCCCGGGATTCCTACTCCCCTTGGATTGGATGCAAGTCCAGGGCCGTTACTCCCCTGCATTTTGTCACGTTTGTCCCCAACAATTTGCCAGAGTAAATATCTTACTCAAAGACATTACGCGATGCGAGTGCCAGCAGCCAGCAGGCTCGAACCATCAACCTTTTGCTCTCAAGTAGTAGTCCAAGGCGCTAACCACTAAACCACCACGTCTCCCCGGTTTATCAATAAAAGGTCGTTTCTCTACTGATTTTACCGAGAAAACTTTTGGGGTTGGGTGTATTGGATCGAGGCCCGGGAGTACTATAGAAATACATGTTTACTTTAATACATATACGAAAGGAATGCACATGTGCTTCACCTTTACAAAAATCGATCTGTGCCGGAACAACAAAAAGAATGGACAAGTGTCACGTATTTCCATTTCTTTTCATTCTGATGTGGGCAATCTGGCAAATTACATCCCTAAAAGATACCTTTTTTATTTCAAACGCTCAATTGTATCTCCAACACCCTAAGCGGTACCGCAACCTGCATTTTTAAACCCTAAAAGCTAGGTTGTTAATTCGTTAATTCGAATCGACGATTCCAATCCTTCGCCAACTGAATGCGCAAACCCCGCAGTCGAGTCCAACAGGCGAGATTATTCGGTTAGGCTTTAGTATTATTCAAAGATCGATAAAAACAAGCTTTCTTGCATGCAACATACCGGTACCGTAACTAGCACAACACTCTTGTTCTAAATAATCACAATCCTCATCACAACTCCATCACGGTAAAGAGATCAAACGTTCTAGAGTCAGCCGTGTCAGCAGTAAAATCCACGAAATCAGTAAAACCTGAAACAGATTTGATTTACTAAGAATGTACCTTTCTCACAGTCTTTCTCACACTTTTCGTGGCTTATTTTCGGAGTGGGCCCTCACATTTTGAGTGGGATTATTATCCGAAGTTTCACCCCTGTGTTTCACATTTGGTGGATAGGGACGTATTTACTTAGTGGGCTTATTATCCGAAAAATGCGCCTATCTCACATTTGCAGAGCTTATCCACGGAGTGGGATTATTTTATTATTCGAAGAAATTATATACCTGTTTGACATTTGGGCCAGTTGGGGGCTTGTCAGGGTTTGCTATTATCGGACGAATGTGCCGTTATCATAGTCTGGGGGAGGAGGCTAGGCATTGGCGGATTGTGCTAGCATAATTTTTGGCATAATTGGAGTAAAAAAGCCTAACTCTTTTTAACGAGCATGGCCGCGGCATAATTCGCAAATTTTAGCACTTTTTGGAGCATAAATTCATAAAATTTAGTAAATATGGTGTATTTACTAAAGAAATAAATAAATTTAGGTAGTATGTTCTTGCAACTATGAGTGTTTAGCTACGCTAATAGTAATAATAATAATAATAATAATAATAATAATAATAAT
>JANVCJ010079543.1:0-11444 GCA_026413505.1 Epizoanthus ramosus | reverse complement strand
GGAGGAGTAGTATTAGTCGTAGTAGTAGGAGTAGTAGTAGTAGTAGTAGTAGTAGTAGTAGTAGCAGCAGAAGTAGTAGTAGTAGTAGTAGTAGTAGTAGTAGTAGCAGTAGTAGTAGTATAACCACATCTGTTTTAAAAGCACTAATGTTTATTCAAAGATGTCAATTGTACTGATAAGAATAAAGTCAATAAACATCTTTGCTTTGTAGGAGTGAAAATTTATGTTGATTCAAAAGCACAGCTGACGTTACTGGGAACAGAGATGGACTTTGTAGAGGACAAACTAACAAGCGAGTTTATTTTCAACAATCCCAATGTCAAAGGCACTTGTGGATGTGGAGAGAGTTTTACTGTCTAGTACTCAGGACCAGTATGGACATTGTTGAGTATTTGTAAAATGTGGTCACTTGAATGATTAAATGTCAGCCCTGGGATTGAAGAAGAGCAACAATCATTCTGCGTCACAAGCAAGCTTGACAAATTGCCAAGGACTCTGATTCACATGGGTTATGCACACCAGTTAAGTCTGGATTATACTAATAACAGCACTTGGTTGTACACCCGACAATAAGTACAAAGAATTGTGCATTCTACCAAAATGAACCTGACTGAGCATCTGGGCATTTCACCTTTAGAAACTTGTATTTATAATAGCTTCTTTTCAACTGATTATGGCTGTTTCAAAGTGGATAGAAGCTACATGTATGTACCCAACAGATAAATTGCGATTCAGTAGATACAATAATTATATCCATTAAAATGTAATAATTAATTTCTACATGAAGATATAGCACTTTAATCAACTGGAAAAAACATTATCCACCTTTTGAAGTACCAGGGCCTGGTAAAGAATTTATTCTGAACTGTGCATTATTTTAAAGAGCTGTCTATGATAGACAGTGAATAAATTACTTATTTTAAAACATACATGTACACTGTAGACAAGGTTGGAAATGGGGAACGCCTTTATTGGAGTAAACAGCAAAAAATGGTTCAGACAATTTAGTCGGGTCAGTCAGCTGCAAGTTCATTTAATCAGTTACCGTTTCTCTCATAACAATGCAATTTCTGCTAAATAAATAATTTGTAGACCATATACACAAGTCAGTCAACCCCATTTTCAGCCTTGTACGTGTGGATGATATGCTAGAGTAAAATAAATACTGTTTTAAATGTGATTCAGCCACAATTCTTACAGTTAGGGAATAGTCAGGGAAATCCTGTTTATTGTTAAGATTTAAAGTCAGGGAATTTTGTATTCTGGCTTCATATAATTCATTATTTTTCATGTAGCTGTAACTACATTTTCTTCCAATAACAACAGACTGCTGCAGTGTTTGATTGGCATGTATGTAAAAGGTATTTTGGAATTTACTGCTTGTACAAGTGAGTGAAAAATGCTTCAGGTCAGTAGAAAGTAATTTTGTTTTTCAAGTATTAAGTGGGAACCCTGAATATATTTTTAAAATATAATTTATGTAAATTAAGATGAAAGGACATATTTGTTCATGAAAAAGTACTACATGTATAAATGTATCTGTAAATACATTTTGCTGAGATTTGACATTTTAAAGTTGCACAAATGCACCTCATTTTAAGCCAGACGTTAAGGTTTTCTAACAATTATTTACTGTAGTAGAAATAATAATAATAATAATAATAGTAATAATTTAAGATCAATGTACTAATAAAGTCACTAATAAAATGAATAACAGCTAGCATGGGTGGGTAGGTACAGAATCGTATGCAAGAGTTGAATTATGTAGTGAACAACTAGTTTAGGATGGCCCCAAACAGTTGTCACCTTCGGTTTCAATGCCTAGACCTGTTGTGTAGTAAGCATATTATAGGAAATATTAATATTAACAGAATAGTCTAGGTATGCAGGCCTAGAAATTAGCCTGCGAATAGTCCCCTATTTTTCCTCTTGATGTTTGTGAGTAGTATGGAAGATGGTGACAGATGAGCTGTCACACCAACTCGAGATCGTCCGTCAATTTTGATAAATTTACATGTATCAACCAGACTGAATGCAAAGTTCAAAGAAATTAATCCCATTATTACTTACCAAGTCCCAGCAGTATGACAAACTATTTGTGATTGTTAAACGTTTTGATCTCTTGTCCCTCAAGTATTGCTACAATCTCTTCTAGCCCACCCTCGTAAATGCTCCATTCTGATCTCAATGTTCCGTTTGCAAATTACTCCTCAGAAAAAATTGACAACAGGCGGGTGGGCCGCTCCCCATTGATCCTTAGCATCTAAAACCGCCCCTGTATTTGTACAAGTACCGGAAATTCAGGGAAGAGCACTGACGTTCAATTATAGCTCATTGTCAAGATGGTGCACATCAGTTTAAAGCAGATATTAGGGAGAAATATTAGCAAATGGATTTAATCCCACGAACTGTTACATACTGAGACTATTAGGAGAGAGGGAGCTCATCGCCCTTGATATCCACATCGCCGTCAATTTCTCGTGGTCTCGTCATTGCCAAATATAGTGCAGAATAAAGCTAATTGCGTCTTAGTCTTATTACAGCACAATCTGTCCTCATGCACTCCCATAAGCCAAAGAACGGGCCTATATTAAAGACATTGAAGACATTGATGCCACGATGTTCTACAACTCCAAAATGGAATGGTGGATATAAGACTTTTCACCCCAAATGCTTCCCTTCTGACGGTCCGAGAATCGGGTTTTGCTTCCGGAGGGATACTCCCCAAATTTTAGGGTGGGGGTGTGCCACTGGAACCCCAAAGGCCTGACCTGTTCTTGAAGAAAGAAAAGCCGCAAAATGATACCCTGTTCTTGACTCAAATAAAGAAAAACATACCCTGTTCTTGACACATTTCGTAGCATATTTTTTATTGAGAATATGCTTTATTCATCAGCCATTGTGCTTTAGATTGTAAAATCTACTTGAGCAAAATAGCGTCATATGTGCAATATCCAACAACAAAAATGTGCATAATACCCTTTGCAAAACCTTTTATTCTAAACTTGCTTACATTTGACACCCTGTTCCTGACTTAAACATCGTGTTTTCTATACCCTGTTCTTGACAAAAAGGCTGGAAAACCATACCCTGTGAAGGCTTTGTTCCTGACATGACTTGAGAGCATGCGCATTACCGTGACATAGCCCCTTTAACTGACCCGAGTATATAGTGAAAATACGAAGCACGATGACTTTGTTGATCAGTTGACGCAAATGAGGGCGTGTAAAAACTTGAAAAAATAAAATAACAATCACATCACGCGAAATTAAGCAGTATATAATAAAGTTTGGTACCTTTTTCTGCCTTCTCGCGCATATTGTCTACTATTAGTCAAATAGCTTCAACAAAGGTTGCTCCGGATCTTTGTACGTACTGCGAATCCAGGGCAAACACGTGATAAAATATACCGCGAACACTCTTGATAACAAACATTCTTATTCTTCAAGGGAATTTTAAAATACATGCCAACCTCGATCTCCAACAAACATTTGGCAAAGCCTAGTATCTTTGAACCCACAAAATAATTGTTCTAAAAGTATCAGCCCAAGCCAAACAATTTTTAAATATAAAAGATACCTCGAGTAACATTTGTACTCTGTGTGTGTCGGGGGGGGGGGGATTTGGTGTCGTACAGCAAACGGATTTTCACTATTCCAATATCATAACTCTAACCGCGTTGGAAACCCTTATGGATCTTTGCAGCCAAGAAGATAAATTATTTGAACCCAGACCGCAAAGATATGGCGTCTTGTTTTAACGGTCACTCGGATTAGGGTAGTGCCAAATTCAAGTAACTTCAACTCAACTGTGGCTGCAAAACTGGGCATTAAAATTCAGTACCAAATAAATCTATACATTTATATCAACTAACATTTTATTGAAAGTCATAATGCAACGTCACGTCGTTTTTGATACCATTTCTTACAATTAAGAAGTTACATGGCTTAAAAAATACAACTGTTTTGCAGTTTATTTGTTTCTTCTATTACAAAATTGCTAAAAAAATAAATGTTTACTGTAGTGCTTTTCTACTTAATAATTTCATATATCTTTACTGTGTGGCCTGGTAAGACGATGCTTGTGCTCGGGATCTCGAGTTCGAGCCCAGTTTCCACTCTATCCTGTGCTTGGATCACGTGATCCCGAGTTCAAGCCCAGCCCAAGGCCACGTTTGTAAACAGCCAACTGGAGTGTCTCCTGCCAGTTGGGCATTTTAACAATATTAATTTCTAGTTGTTATTATATAATGATTTCGGGGACTACAATCATTGACGTAACTCTTGGAACACCTTGTACCCCCGCACCCCTTCTAAATGCTGAAAATAATAGTTCAGGTTAGGGGCAGTTTAGCTAACAACACTGAGAAGGTGTGCGAGGAGATGGGGAGGGGAGTGTTCCAATTCATTAAGTCGATAATTGCAATCATTGATACAATTAGAACTATTGGAACACCTTGCATGCCCCGCACCCGGCCCTTCTAAATGTTGAAGATAAACATTCAGGTTGGTGGTAGTTTAGCTAACAACACTGAGAAGGTGAGCGGGGAGATGGGAGCGGAGTGTTCTAACTCGTTATGTCACTCATTGTAGCTGATCAGCTATTATTTCTCAAAATATTGCCGTATATTTATTTACTTTTAGTATGTATACCTACGTCTATGTACCTGATTTGAAGAGCTTAATGTAATTATTTTTAAGAACTACAAACTACACCTTTAACTAATATCTTGTGGTGACAAATTATCCGCACCTTATGTATATCATGATAATACAAAATCATTGCTAAAGATACAAATATGCAAATTTAACAAATTATAGCTACCTTACTACTTACAAAATTCTTCCCGCTTTACATCAAGAAAGGAAAATAGTATACAAACACTTTTAAGTAAATATTAAAATATTGTCTCTCACGTTTGCTCAAATATGTCAGTACTACCTCATTTCCTTAGCTAACAGTGACATATTACGTCTATTATCAGTACTTCTATTTATGACAAATAAGAAAAACATTAATCCGTTGTCGTTGTATTGAATACATGATTTCGTGGGACGTTCAGGAACAAGCACCAATTTAAACAGATGGCTTCAAAGTCTGCATCAGCTCCTGTTTTTCATCAGCAAATATTTTCAGATCTGTGTACTTCAATAACTCCAGGGCGCTTTCCATTTAGACAAGAAAACCGGTCGAAATATTCCACTACAAATGGAAAGGAATTGCAAACTGCCAGGACGGAACTTGTTCCATTTGACAAATCAACTGGACTAGCCTAGTTTCCAATTTTGACCCAACAATCTGATTGTCAGAGCTTATGGTTCAGAAAGGAAATTCTGAGCAAATGGAAAGCACCATTCCGTTCTGACCGTCTCGAACAGGAAACGTGCAATACCTCTGGAGGTTGTCCGTTTGTTCCGCAAAATTCCACCCGTGAACCCGAAAAATCTGGCTAGATGGAAAACGCACCAGAAAGTTTGATGATGAAGTAACACGATTCGAGTACACGTGCTTCTGGTGACTCGTTTGCAACCTGGACGTCACACTATCATTTTTAAATTAAAATCAAAATGGCTGCTACATCTAAAATATGTTTATTACTAAAAGTATGGCGTTAGCCAGGAATTTCTCCACCTATATCTGGTAATGATTGCTTTCCAGTTAATACACATATTGGTAACATCAGCTTGAAGAAAGTGAAGACAAACGAATGTTTCAAGCACTTACTATCCCTTAAGATGTTCAATTCCTACACTTTCTCTGTTCTGCATGAACACCTCTACACTGGAAGATATATAGCACGGGATATTCAAAACATCTCCCTGGTTTGTATAAAATTGATAGATATAGGTAAAAGTGATGTCGGAAATTTAGCTCGCCTAGGTCCTGCTTGATAATGAAGAAACCTGTACCACAAACGAAAGTTACTAAAACGCACTTTCCATTCAACTAAATGTTTGAAAAAGAGTGGTAGTGTACATTGTCATGCATAATAATGGCTCAATCTTAGCTCTTTCATGAGTTGTCGTGACAATAACGTCGCTTGGCAACAAATTAGTCGCCATACGTACAACGTCAATGTAGCTCGCACAGTTGGTGAAGGGGCAGGACAGTCATTAGTAAGGAGAAGGCACTTTCTTTCTGTTGAAAGTCAGCTGAACGAATATGCTGTACTTTGTCTCCGGCTGCTTGTGCTACAACTTGGATTTATTATCATACAATTTAAATACGTTTTGATTCGCACTACTGATATTAAACATTAACTGCTGTGGCAACTTCGTACGCAGTGTTTTTGCAGCCAGTTGTATATATAGTCTTCGTGGTCATCGACAGAAACAGAGAAACAGGACGTGGTTCCAGATTAAAAGGAAGTTGTTGTCTACTATGTCCACAACTAACCACAATAACCATCATATTAACAACAGACGTACTAGGGTGAGGGTGAGGTTGAGATTGAGGACAAATCCCTCTGGCTAATTATCAGGAAACCTATCCAAAGTACTTCGCGGAGAATTCAGCTAACACTTTTGAGATTACTCAGTTATATGTGCGAAACATGTGCCAGGATCCAAGATCCTTATAGCCGCTGCGTTGCCTCCTCCTACAGTGACAAAGCTGGAACAGCGTATAGATATACAGCCCTGTGACAAGTCTGCCCATACGTGACAGAATCGGCTGGAACACCAACGCCGCACGATGCTACTGACAATGGCAAGTAGATAAGATAAGTAAAAGGCTCAAGGTAGTCACAGAGAAAGGGTGGCCTACATACACTCACCCCAGTATGTGGTCACACTGGCGTATCCGCGACGAGTTACATACATCCAGTGATTTATATTCAAAGAAGAACGCGTAGTGAATGAAACGTTGCCTGCATGAGAAGCTAGGAAAGTCATCCTTAGGCATGACGAAATGTAAGGCACGTACTCAAGCAAATGTGACAGAGTCGATCAATGAGCTAGGTTGGCAAGTCTCCAACGGTTAGCAGATATGTTACTAGACTGACGATGATATACAAATCATCAAAGGTTATGTTGCAGTTCCCTTCAATGCATGACAAGCTCACCTCTGTCTCTGGCCATACAAGATATCTCCACCCTAATTGCTTCCTTCTTCATTCCGACGGAAAGTCAAATGTTCTTCCTTCTCTACTGACAACAACCCGTCATTGGAACCGCCTGCCACTTGAGTCTTTGAGCTCAGCATGAATATCTACACCTGGTGGAGAGGGCGTGCTTGAAACCTGGTAGATGTAGTTGATGATAAAGCTCTTTACTCTTTACTCTTGACCAAACGAGAATACAGAAATTTTACTGCAAATCTTAATCAAGAATCTTAATAATTACAAGTGTTTGCATAACTAATGCTTAAAACGCATGTGTAGGGGCTAGATTCATTCTGAAAGGAGGAAAGGAGAAAACGTTTTACGCGCAGCCTGAGTTTACTTCACTTTCCTGGACTTTTCCACTAGTTGGGGTAAAACTCTAGAATTCTGATGGACTTTCAAGGAAAAATACAAAACAGAATACCTTACAGAACATTTCCACTAGTCGGGGAAAAATATACTAGAATTCGCAAGGCCTTCCAAGGAACGTAAAAATAGAATACTTCCCAGGTCGACTTTTCCACTAGTTGGTAAAATTCTAGAATTCTCACGGTCTTCCAAGGAAAATAAAAATAGCATACTCTCCAGGACATTTCCACTAGTCGGGGTAAAATTCTAGAATTCTCAAGGCCTTCCAAGGAAAAATAAAATTGAATACTTCCCAGGACGTTTCAGAAACGTTGGAACCTGTGTACTGAATATACTCAATTTCCTGATCAATATTCTTATAGAACATAATTCTTATTTACCTTACGTATATATAATGGATATTTGTGCAAATTCATATGAGCAGAAAGCTGTTAAGCTTTTGAGGAGTTCCGGCTGTTTCTCCGTTGACATCTAAACAAGATCATGAGCCAATGCTGACCAGCTGGCGCATGTACGTCAATGCTGCATGAAAAAATCCCTAGAACTGGACCCTTAAAAGGCAGCTACCGGTCAACGATTTCAAACTGTTGGTTGTGTTCGTCACACAGCCAAACCCATTCATTAGACTTCTCGATAAATGTGCAAACCAGGGGACCAAACGCGCGACCTTTGGAAGCTACATTTAGGAACTGTGCCAGCTCACTTCGCTGCAATTTGGTAGCTGTCTTCAAATACTTCAGGTTCTGCTCAACGGATTCACTACACGATGACTTCAACTGAGGGTACTTCTCAAAGTAATTCTCCAGGAGGGATTCCAGGTCTTTTGCTAAGGAACCAGATTTATCAGCAATAACATCAGCAATCTTAAGGCTGGGATGAAATTTCGAGGCTGCATTCATCGGGCCATGAAGGGCACCGATTAATTGCAAAAGTTTACACACTCTTGTTCCGTGAATCTCAAAAAATTCCTTTGGTTTGCCAATGCGAAATCCAGGCGAGTTACAAAAGTGCCAGTGGCCTGGACATTCGCACAGAAGGTGTACAGCAAAGCCATCTCTCAGATAGGTGTAGACAATTCGATCTTTCAGTGACATGCTCTCAATCTGGACTGGCAGGACAACAAATAATTTAGGGCAGTAGTGGTCTTCCAATGTCTCACCAACTGTTCTACCAATCCGTGCTAGTTCAGCAGAGGTTGCTTCTGAAGGCCTGCACGAGTTCCCGGTTAGGATGTCAGTACGGCTCCCCACCGAGTGCCCCTTGGAACAGACCAGTTCAATAGCAGAACTTAGGTCAAAGCGAGCTGGTCTTTGCACTCTGTGCAAAACACACTGGGGGCACACCACGTACTCCACGTATTCAGTTCCTCTGTGACGGGTGCAGTGCACTTCTGCTACAATGTCTTGTATCTCTGACATGACGCAACAGGGCTGTGAACCACGTACTACCGCTTTCAGGGTGTTGTTATGAGGAGATACCTCGAGGTACACCCTGTACAAATCATGTAGAGTGGGGGATTGTTGGACCTCCGAGGTTTCACCTCCCGAAGCATCATCACATGTGATTGCGATTTCTTCATGTAATGAACATACACCTCGGGTCATGGTGAGGTAGACAACATGAAAGCGGTAATATATGGGTGTGATATTCTGAGGGGAAGACAACCTCTTCTTCCTATGAATCTCTACCGTCACATCAGAGAAGAAAGATGGCGGTAGAAAGCTAAATACAAATTCGTAGGTTAACTGCAGCTCTACATTCGATGGTACAGTGGGCCACATGTCAGTATCCGGCCAGCCGATAGGCAAATTGCAAGGAAACATTTCTGCAGTTTCGGAGAGGCGAAAGCACAAGCCTGCTCTCCTCAGAAGTGCTAGGAGACTCATCCTTGTGCTTTCACTGAGGTCTTGCCACACGGTGGTCAAGTGGCTGAGATGAAGAATGCCATCCGAAATGCACTGGACCTCTGGTCGGAAGGAAATTAACTTCCTTAACATGAATGAAAGCCAAGTTGGTTGAATGATGACCCATTCTTTCATCTCAGGTATGCTGTTATACCACAACAAGTCTCCTTGACAATGAAAAAAGGTTACCATTGCAGAATGCAAGTCAGGCGAAATGTCGTACTCACTGGCAAGTTTCTCAATTTGACTGTAAGGAAGTACTGGCTCCTTGCGCAGGTCAACGTCACTTTCCATCATATTCTGGAATTTTTCTCGAACAAGTGCCCACTTGTATGGGATCGTGTTGACAACTTTGCTTTCAAACAATACTGCTATACTCTTCGCCAAACCTTTCTTCAGGGTCTCCACACTAGGATTCTTGGATGTTAAAATGCTCCTTGGATATTGATTCTTGCTTCCAACTTCATAGTAGCCGACAATGTGTGGAATACAATGAGTTTGCGATTCTGATTCCCGACCATAACTAGTGTTTGCAACAGAACAAAGTAACGATTCAGCTAGAAGTTTGGGATTGCACAACAAGCAATTAGCAACATAATCCTCCTTATACGAAAGCAGATGCTGGGCCCTAAACTTTTCAAGTAGCTTGCAGATTTGTTGCCGTATCACTTGTTTCATCTCCTTGCTAAGCATAGAATGATCGGCATGAGTTGCTGCTATAATAGCGTGTGAGCTTGGCGCCTGGGACTGGATTGTCCCTAGCCATAACTCTAGTCTCCCAAGATGGTCTGCTGATCGAGCGCTTCTTCCAATGAGATACTGACTCATATCAAAGACAGTAACAAACAAGCTGTTTTCAGATAGAAACAACATATGGGTCTTGAGATACTCAACATCACCAGCAAGATCAAAGATCCGTAGCTGGTAGTTATCTAACCCAATAGAAGAAATGTCCACCCCGTCTGTTTTCTCTGATTCTGCCACAGACTGAAGTCTCCAATCTTTCGTGAATTGCAGAGATTCTACTAACGTTGTCTTTCCTGCCCCTTCTTGACCGACAAAAGCTAGTTTAAGTTGATTGTTTGGTACGGTTTTCTCCATAAACGACTTAAGTTGACCAAGAATTTCTTTGGTAGTTGCAGTATTCAAAGATGACTGCACAGGTAACTTCAGAGGGTTTCCTGAGCAATGCAGTGTGTGCAACGAGCTCATCAGAAGGCCAAGAGAATGTGGCAGTTCTCCGAGCCTGTTGTTGCAGAGGGTCAGAATCTCTAAGCGACCTAGCTCACCTATATGGTTAGGGAGTTCCTTAAGGCCATTATTGTCAAGTTTCAGTACTCTTAGCTGTTCTAAATTTCTCAATGTGGAAGGGAGTTTCTGCAATTTGCTATGATTGCGAACGCACAATATTTCCAAACTTTTGCCAAGTACTGACAACCGATTGGGCAATTCGTTCAGATTCGTCTTAGTTAAACTTAACCTTGTAAGTTTTGGAAGATAGAATACCCATTCAGGTATCTGATTTAAGTTGCAATTTGTAATAACAAGGGATCTGAGATTCACTGGAAGATGAGAAATGACAAAATTTGGTATCTCTGAACAATTTACAATTGAAAGTGTGTGCATCTGTCTCACAGGAAGAGCACTTGGAAGCTTTGACACCTCAATATAATCTTGTCCAATCAGAAGAACGTGGAGTTCTTTGTCTGCATCGTAGTCTTGAGACACAACTGTTCCCGCTTTTAGCAAAATTGTAGCATCTGTATCTTCGTTGGTGGTCCAAACCTATATCAATCACATCATTGAATTACTTAACATAACACAACGCAACGCAACGCGCAGCACCGCACCGCACGGCAATGCAACTCAACGCAATGCGACGTATAATGCAACACAACAGAATGCAATGCAACACAACTCAATGCAATGCAACGCAACAAAACAAAACGTGACACACCATGACAAAATACAACGGGCGGAGTTTTCCCTAAACTGGAAAGTGATTGCACGCGCCCGCAAATATTCTAACACTACAAAACGCTGCAACCTTTGTTTAACTGAGAAATATT
>JANVCJ010079532.1:0-11445 GCA_026413505.1 Epizoanthus ramosus | reverse complement strand
TTTGTACGACCTTCCTTCGCCACACCGTCCGTGGACAGGGACGTTAAGCCGTTGGTCCCCCAGCGGATGAAGAGCCATTCTGTGGATATGCTGCCTGGGAAATGTCATTATTATTATTATTATAATTGTTATTATTAATATTATCATCATCATCATCATCATCATCATCATCTGTCATTATCATGATCGTCATCATCACAGCAACCAGTGAGCCACCCGTATGTATATTTTTTATTATAATGGAGCCAATTAAATTGAAGCATTTCCTCTCTGTGTATAAATATTATGATTAACAATGATAAAAGAAACAAACAGTGTCCGTTGAATGCACAAAATATAGTCTCTGCAACTATAAATATATCAACAGATAGTAATAAGAATTATATAAAAATACATAATCGACCGTAATATTCCAAAATAAGACTCCCCATTCTGAAAATAAGATCGGTTAAAAGTCAATACAAAAATCTCCACAAAATTGGAATAAAAAGCAAGTCCACAGCTTACTATTCAGGACTGCTCTTGGTCCTTAGCAAAACTAGTAAGGTATAATCGCTGAACAAACAACATCGTATCAGTCACACTCACTGTCCTGTTGTGAAGGGTCTTCATAACTACAGACATGTCGAGAAACTTGGAATTTGTCAAACTGGAAAATCATACAGGCCCATAGTCAGCAACATGAAAGGGGGGGTCACTTTTATTAGAAAGTGGACCCTGAGTGATACGCGCGTGATGCTGCAGCATGCTTGCGCGGGAGTAGATGAACGAGTGTGGCTAGGCTATGTGCTAGCGCTTTGCGAGGAACTTTCGTTCCTTGCGCGAGGCTGAACTACAACAAGGGTGAACCCGTCATCCAACAGTAAGTCAGAAGCAAAGTTGCATATTAGGGCTAAAAAGTGGACCACCGACTTGTGCGGGGGGTCGGCCGACCCCCTCGACCCCCCTCCCCCTGGCTACGGGACTGTCATAGAATTGAAAAAGGTGGTGCATACATACTACTATAACACGGTACTTTGCTAATGCAATCTGTTGTCGTTCCAGTTCCCTCAGGGTTCATTAATTCCACAATTTATTGAATTCATGAGAGAAAATATGACCAATTTATTGCATTTTGCCCCCCCTGTGGTAACTGCTGAAACGAGAACAAATTTGCAGTAGCAAAGTAGCGCCGGTATTGATCATTATTGCCTGAGCCCTCAGTCGTCCCGGCCTTTCCCAGCGGTTGTACAATTACACCCGCAGTTACATCATTCGATGGAACAACGGCTGTTTGTATTATATAGGTAATCACATGGTTCCGAGTGCAATTTGGAATTGAAGAATGTACGAGTGCTAATATATATCGAAATTGCATGAAGAATCATGTGATTACCTGTTAATCATACAGAAACAAAAATATATTTCTAAGCCTTTGTTCAGAATGGTTTACAATGACTCGATAAAAAACACGTCAAAGGTTGACGTTTCCCTTATACGGCGGATTTACACGCTACGATTTGTCGAACCGGTTTTCATTACGAAAATGTATGAAATCGTGCTGTAAAATTGGCCCGATTTGAAAAATCTGTTGAAGGGGTGTTATTTTTTCTAAAACGTAATTAGCGGCTTAAGGTGGCTCCAACCTGTTTTCCATTTTCCTATGTCACTGAACTTTATGAAAGGAATGCTTATATGTCATGGCAGATTGCTGACAGTTGTTGGTAGCTGGTGTTTCAACACCTCTTCAGCTTCTCGACCCTTGTACTCCCACGGCAATTTCTGTTTCCATGGCAACATTATGGCATCTCAGATACAACCGTTTTTTAGCATTCGACTGTATCTTATGCAAAAATGAGTTTGGTGACCCCCTTTTTTATTGTATTAAAATTTTAGATACAACAAGTAGAACATTTGAGGAAATTTTAAAAAAATTATGTGAATCGGTTTTGACGCCTCTGTATTTTTCTGAAATTTTAAGGTGGCGCCAAAACCTATTCACAGAATTCTTTTAAAATTTCCTCAAATATTCTACTTGTTATGTCAACAATGTTAGGGCAATAAAAAATGGGGGTCACCGAAATAATGCTAAAAAACAGTTGCATTTGAGACCCTATAACTTTGCCATGGAAATGGAAATTGAGGTGAAAGTACATGGGTTCACAAGTTGAAGAGCTGTTGAAACACTAGTTACCAACAACTGGTAGAAATCTGTCATGACATATAAGTATGCCTTTCGTAAATTCAGTGGCATAGAAAAATGGAAAACAGGTGGGAACCACCTTAAATCGGGCAGACAAATCATAGCATGTAAAGGCGAATTTATCCGCTACGATTGTGCTAAAATTGGCTCGATTCAAAAACCCTGTTGCAGTGCAACAGAGTTTTGCAAATCAGGCTGATGTTTGTAACTAGATATTGAGCCACGTAAATAGAACAACTGTTGAACAGTGTTATGTTTTCTAAACCTAATTAGCAGCTCAATGTGTTTTTAGGCGCTACAAAAGTTAATTAAAGTTTTAGCAAAAACAACATCTGTTGTATTTACATGGCCAATCAGAGCTCAATTTCAAATTTCTGCACTCCGGATATGAGTGCAATCTCATGAAACTGCGCTCTCAAATTTGAAATTGCACTGTTTACAATAAATTGATTAGCTCTCAGCCAATCAAAACTGTGAAATTATTGTTACTGTATGATTCCAAAGCTCGAGATAAATGGTTTCGAAAACAAGGCAGACTCTACCCTGTGCTAAACTAGATAAGACATTGAAATGTTCTTCTGATCCTCTTCAAAGCTGTGTCTCTCGTCTCAGCAGTAGGTTCTTTTTCCACTTGGGAATTCCCTCAAACTTTTGTTCTCGTTTGACTCTGCAACAAAAAATATTAATTTCATTCAGCTGATAAATAGTACATTTGTTACAAAAAAGAACATTTTTAAAGTGACGCCAAAAAGCCTTGAATCTGTCCCCTCACTGAAATTGTTTGTTTGCATGCGACATAGCCGCCATGTTAGGTCGCTTTCCAGCATTTGTCGGTTTTGGCCAGCTCTACCGGTCCGTTCTCAAACGGTTCTGGCCAGACTGGCCCTGCTCATGGCCCTGCTCATGCCGCTCCGTTCTCCCCTTACTGACCACGAGGGCGCAGGAATTTGGGGACGCTTAGCAGGAATAAATGCTCGCACGCGCCCTTCCCTTTCCATTTACAGTCGCCAGAGCCAGTTCTCTCTGGCCGGATAGATCCGACAAATGGAAAGCAACCTTAGTCTACCTTCATGAAAACATTGTAAAGTTAGTTTCTCTGGTTAGGTACACCACGATGATCCACGCCATAATTTGAATTTCAGGGGAAGGAGCGTATGGCACCCATATCTTACTCTAGGTCTCATTATGGTGTTGTTAATAATATATTAATAATAATAATAATAATAATAATATAATTATAATAATACTTCAAAATGGTTCAAACATTATTGTACCTACCGTTGTTCTTCTCGTTTTTCCATCATTGGGATCTTCCACTTTGGTATTCCTGCCCATTTCTTTCCCTCTTCCTCAGCCTGTAGTTCAGGTTAATAGTTAGGGGCGGACCTTAGGTGGCTCGGTTATCCAGACTGGAGCGTAGCCAGGAATTTATTTAGGGGCATTTTAATTATTTTTCTGGAAGCCAATTTTTCATTTAGTCAAGGAGATGGTAAGATGATCATTTTTCAAGAAGTAGCTTGATGGTGGGTTCATTGTAATAATTCTACCAGTAGAGTTCCCATACTTTTACTAAAAAATAACAATTTTAGAAATTTTAAAGGTGTTGTTCAAGCAACTCAGCACTCGCTGTATCAGCACTCTCTGTCAATGGAAAGTCAACTTTGTAGAACTGAGATATATTAAAAACAACCCAAACATTTCTTACCAAGTTCTGTTGCTCCTTTTCCATTTCAATTTTCTTTTTCAGTTTGTTCAAATAAATCTGTTGCTTCCATTCAGGTGGTGGTTCTGCATCCCTGTTTGAGAAGCTACTGTGAAGACCAGATGGATTACCATGGCAACTTGCTGCAATGATAAACAACACAATCTCAATTATTCCTTATCATAGTTCTTGCAGTTTGCAGCATGTCCTACTCCATCTAAGCACACAACTACTTCAGTAAAACCTACAATCTGACAGTATGCACGATTCATATCTGTTTCCATTTTATAATACTGCTACAACAAACCGTCAATCACAGAAAATATAACTAATCAGATTTCAGGGAAAGTCCCTGAGTGATAGCTTGGGAAACTGGAACTGAAATAAACTCTGGTAGACTAGTTTTTAAAAAAATCTAGGTTTTCTACGCTGGCAAGTAGTCCAAATGAGTTCTGACGAAGGGCTAGCACTCTAAACGTCAGCTGAGATCTTTCACCCTCATGGCGAAAAACATAACATATCAACTTTTAGTTGATCAGTCCAATCATTTGGAACTGAAATAGTTTGTTATGGACACTGTATCATCTGAAACTGGTGCATAACACCAGTAACAACTAAGTGTTTAACCTGGGATATATGAAAAGGAAAGAATACAGTGACAAACATTGACATAAATACACACAAATATACATGTATGCACACTAGGTGATGCACACACACACACACACACACACATGGACACACACACGCACATGCACACACACACACACACATGCACACACATAGACACAGAGTTTACACAGAAGCACATACATGTACATAGATAAAGGTACAACAGCAGCCCTAGACATTCCAATCTTGGCATCATGGTAGCAATGACACTCATAAATGAAGGAACAAAACTCTATTTCGAAACTCAGGACACTCCACCACCTAACGGAATGAATGAACACTTCTCATATACATTAACATACCCAATCACATTTTCAATCTGCATACATGTATATTATCCAAATTCTATATAAATTCCAACTATGTCCACAATCCCCTCTTTTGCTCTGATGAAGGGCTAACGCTTGAAACATTACCTCAAAATTAATCTACTACCCTTGTGGTGCAAAACATAACACATCAACTGTTAGTTGATTCATCCATAAAAAGCAGTATCTAACACAGTTTCACAGGAGCACCATAAATGAAACATGCTTACTACCTTTCACTGCTGCCATTTCATCTCCATTGGCAAACTGTGGAGGAGGTAGCATGGTAGAAGTGGATGACTCTTCTAAAGGTGGCAAATCCTGGAGGTCAGACTGGTTCTGTGCACTGTTATGCACAAGTGGAGGTGAAGAGTGGTCGGGAAGTTGATCCTGATTGTGTAACATATGCAGTTCATTAGGTGGTGATGCAATGCCCATTTTCTCAACTGCTATCCGCACTTCAAATTTGTCCTCAGCTTTATCTGAGTCTGATGCAACATCACTTGCAAACACTTTTGCAATGGAGTCAATATCTGACATAACTGGTCTGTTCTCACTTCTATGGTCAGTGCTACTACCCACTGGTGAGTTGCCTGCATCCAGTTCATTATCACCATTATAATTCCCTCCAGACTGGGCATAATTATGAGGATCAACACTTCGTGGTGTTGGAAGCTTGTAGCTGGGTATAGTCTTTAGCTTTGGAAGATGATAGTTACTTGCTGGTCGGATATTGGTATTTCCTGGTTGAGTGGTTGATTCATTAGTAATTGATTGACTTGCTGCATTTTCAAGATCTGGCAGTGGTAGAGTTTCTGAGGGTGGAGGTTTTGCCCCCAAATCCGAATAGTTTATACCAGCATTGGACAATACTGGTTCTGGTACCAATTCTTGGACTTGTCTTGATGAGTGTGAGTCAGGTGACTGACCTGACACTGTAACAGGTGCTGCAGGGGATGCTGTCGCAGGGAACACGGGTGCATCCTGGATATTTGTGTTCTTGGATGAGCTGAATGATGGTTTCGCTGTAGAGCTAGGGCCTTTGAATGAGGTAGGAAGTTCTTGTCTATTGTTCTGGATGTACAGTGGTGCCGATAAGTTTTCTTTGTTCTTGTTGTGCATGTGCCTGTACAGTGAAGAGCTGATAGCTTGATCAGCTTGTTCACACTGGTTACCCATCTGGGCTACACTGGCTGGTGTTTCATTTGGCCTAGGCACTATAGGTCCAGCAGGTTTAGCACGACTCTGTACTCCATGGTCACTCCTCTGGGGAATGTCACTTCTTGTTACTTGGTTCAGTGAAGCACAACCCATTCCACCAAATAATCGTCTTTCAACTTTTGCTCGCTGTTAAAAAGACAATGACACAATAGTGAGCAGACTTATCTAATGATAATGATAATGATGATAATTATAATGATGATGATAATGATGATATTGCATTTATATTGCGCACTTTCCATGTGAATATGTACAAATGCGCATTACAGAATCTATGGATTGAGAGAGTGATTTCCCACTGCAGTCATTACCTATGTAATGCATCTATTAACACTTGTCCTGATGAATTTTCAAAATCCAAAATTTTCAAATTTTATGAAAATTGCAAAGTCATTAATTTTAAGAAACAAGTAACACCAAACACTCCTGCTCATCAAGACAAACAAAATGGGTAGTCATTTTAAGGGTTTTCGTCAATTGCTTCAAAAGGTACACTGTAGGACAGTCTTAGTATTAGAATTGCATAGTTGAGACGAATCTTGTACGCTGATTGGCTAACGACAGTGCAAATTTAACGTGGAATTGCATGACCTGAATTCCCCAGCTGTGCGCACCGAAGTTTTGTTTACAAATTGGACAAGACCCCATGATTTTAAATCAATATATAAATGACTATGTGTTTCAAGGAAAATTCAATATGTACCTGACTCGGGAATTCCACGTTAAATTTCACTTGAAAAACTGATATCGTACTCATTGCTTCGCGATTCGTGCAATATCGCTTTTCGCGTGAAATTTAACTTGGAATTCCCTCGTCAGGCATTGAATTTTCCTATAGTATTAGCAAAATTGTCTTCAGCAGGACAAGGGTTAATAGGTTCAAAGGTTTTATATTCTTACAGAACACATTTGTGATCAAAATCCTAAAACAAATCATTTTAGAGTGTTAAGGTTAAACACCAACAAGTCACTGAAGGAGTAACACAACAGTTTACATCCATTTCCCTGAACACTATGGAGAATTCTATACAAGTCATGTAATATTATCTTTTTTACATAGTTGCAAGACAACTTACCAATTACCTTCCCAATCATATAGTTTTAAAATAAGATTACTTAATATCTAACGTTCCTATTAGTTTATATCCTTTAGTCAGTTAAGGTGATAATGACAACACATAGCTTACTAGGTATTTGATCTACCTTTTTGGACAATTAAGATGACTTATTTTGAGGTAGATAGTGTTGCACAATAACTTTGGTATTTGTTTTTGGTGACCTATACCCTTTCTCTGATCCTTTTCCTTGATATAAACTCAGTAATTTAGTACAAACGTCCTTGTCTTGTTATTTGGTAAGTAATGTACGATACATTTAAGTAAAACAAGAATACATGTACATCAATTACTTCAAAGTTACTACCATACTAACATTTAGCAGTGTTCTTGCTTGGACTCTCATATCTTCAATAACCACTAGCACATATTGGTATGTATAGCATCAGTAACAGTGAAAACAAACTTCATCGTTTTTCTTGGACTACTAAATTAGGGCTGTGCATTACTCAAAGTAAAACCAAAGTGTAACCTAACAGAAGATATGCAACCAAGGTGTGCTAACTGGCAAGCTGACATCTGTTTGCAAAAATTAATGCACCATCTGCTTAAAGAAGTGGTCAGTGCCGGTCAGCGTCACCATCAAATCTTGCTTACATGTATGAAATCCCTTGCATGTTTATATAGAGCTTGACACCCTTTCATACTGTACATGTATATGGCAGTAATATGTAGCTTGAATGTAAGTCTTGGTGATGGAATGTATCGGCAGACTACATGCATAAGGCCTATTGCAGTACTGCATACATGAGATAGCACTGACTTCACTAGACTCTTGCTTTTATGACTAAGGATCCTGACAAGATTAGTCAAATGTCAGAGACTTTGACTATATATGTAGATCTAGAGTAGACAACATGTCCAGAGATAATTTCTCTCACTGTGTCACACATTTGTTCTTTGATAAAAAAAAGTGTTCAATTATTCCACAAAATAATGCACATTGGATATATATATATGAAATGATAGATAGCTGATGAAGCACATAGCACCCAATTGACCATAATCATTTCATATCCAACAAGCATAAGTGGAAAATTGTTTTATTAAATTACTTTTTCTTTTAATTTTTGTATAATATAATGTCTAATATGGATGAAACTTGGTGTAAATCATAAAGACAAGTAGATTCACTATAAACGAGAATAATTTACATGTATTTAAAAGCTTACTTTCATTTTAAGAAACCGCTATTTGTTTTGAAAAACGCTGGTTTTCCATGTACATGTATGGTCAAACTAAGATACATCTATATTTATCTGATAGCTAGTGAGTAGTAGACCAATCAAATCAAGAGAAATCCAATATCCAGTGGTCGGTATTAATATTTTAATGCTTAATTAAATTGTCATAATAGATGTCTGGAAGTTGATCTCTGATTTGGATAGTTGAGATCTCTGGATTACTTGAATAAAAGCATGCATTTGAAACTAAATCACCACTTATGAAACATTGCTAATAGCAGTCTGTAGAATGCTCTGTTTTCAAATAATTATTTTTTTCAAAATAATAAATTATCAATACTAATTTTCAGCAGTACTGTTGTACATGTACAACCAAATGTCACGTCTCCTTCAGGTAAATACAGTTAGTAGCACTCACCGCCCAAGCTAGTATGTACAAACAAAATCCTAAATTGGGTTAGTGCAGATTAGTTATTATTCCAATAAAACCAACACAAACTAGGACCCACATGCCACACGCAAGGAATAAGTAAACATAAGTACACTCCAAACTCCAAATTATGGGTTAGTTGTGATTATTTTATTTACATATTCATTTTATGAAAAACAATTACATTTAGTCACCACATTTATTTATCGTTAAATGTGCAATAATTTCCACTGGACAAGATTTTATTGGTCCAGGGGTTTTGTTTGTAACTGGATGCACGATAAAATTATAATGATCACTAAATGTACATGTATAATTATACTGTACATGTAGATTGGCAGGCAGCATTCATTTCATGATCAGTACATTGGCACATATTAATTTATACATGTTAGCAGACCAAATATATTATTAGAGAGCATATTAAGCAACTAGGACAAAACATAAACGATGATAACAGTGAACAAAAGGCTTGATTAGATATTAATATATTAATTAACTGCACAGTGGAATGAACCAAGTTGACCACCTATTCACTGCCATTTAGAATGTGAAATGTCAAAATACAAATTGTTCTGTCACAAGTTAGTTTCAAAACTTGGTCCTCTACTCCACCTACTTTTTGCTCTCTTAAAGTTACACAAACAAAATGAGAATAATGGATGATACATGTACATGCACACAAAGGAAAAAAGAAAACAAGAAAATACAGTCTTGGCAACCATGCACTGTCTTTGACATTGCTCTCCTGCTTGATTAGACTTGATAGTGTTTGCTTACATGTACTAAAGCCTTTCTTGACTGTTCCCAGGGCGCTATAGCGCCCTGCTGTTCCCTAGCATTATCACATGACCCTTCCATCGCCATAGGTGCGGTTAAGACTGGGGCTGATGTGCCTTTTTGGATTTGGAACTTGATGGCGGTTAGTTCTTCAAAGCAATGCATGTTAACTTGCATATTAACCATTTGCATAGTTTCAGTGAAAATTTGCATCCGAAGTTCTTCACAGATTGTATCACTTTAATAGCATAAATTATAGTACTACTTTTCTGTGACAATAGGTTCTGGAGGACTTCTATAGGGAATAAAAATTAGACTGTCAGCATCTGGCACTAGTTTGCCGAGTCGCTTTACGTTACATTAGGACTGCTAATCCCAAGTTGCTTGGCTACTGTCAACTGAACCGGGTGCCTGCACAACAAGTAGGTTGGAAATTATTTTGAATTCAGTGGTTCACTGGGCCCCTTAGCTAAGTTTGATACTTACTCATTTTTTAAATTATTGAACCAGAACTGCAGAAGAAACTTAGAAAATGAACTTTGCAAGTCACGACTTCAAGCCATTTTTAAGACTATAATAAACATTTTAAAACCTGAGGCTAATTTTTGAGACCTCAATGTTTGGGGGTTCCAGAGATTGGAAGGGTCTATACTAACTGGGTGAAACATTGATCAGGCACTGTCTATAATTGCAGTGTTTAAAGACTGCATCAAACAGATTTATTCAACTCTCATGTGCAGTCAAATGAGAATGAGAGCCAATGCATTTTCTTCCGAAAATGAACCCATGAACCACCTGTCCTACAGTCTAATGCAAGTTTACAGGTGTCAAACAACAAACTAATGAACAAAATTTACAAAATTTGATGATGTTTGGGATTCATCATGAGAATCAATGACAACATGTGAGACATAGCAGTTAAGTGGGAGCAAGAATTTCAAGAAAACTCATCAATTCGCACGTCACTGACCATGCTCATTTGGACTGAGCCGAAGTAAACACAGACCTAGGCGTGTTGCAGACAGACTATACCAACAGTACAGTCCCCACAAACCTGCAGGATATCAGAGCAAGCATAATTTGTAATATATATTTGGCAGAAGGACTATTAATAGTACATGTCAACTGCCATGGTGGGGTGCACTGCAGACTATTGTGGACCCAGTTTTTAACATTATTTCAAAAGATATATGGTGACCGTCTCTCTACCTTGGCAGCTGCAATTTTTAAAAAGTCTGAACACTTTCTGTGGTTATTAGCTCCAGCCAGCTCAATGGGAGTCAGTCCATTCTTATCCTTCTGGTTCATGTCAAGGCCACAACTGTCCACCAGAAACTTTACACACTGAAGTCCAGGAAACAAAAGGAGAAAATTCATGAATATAACAAAGAATAATTTGTGACACAGAAAGTAACTGATTTTAATTAATTACTAGTAATTATCAGTCTGAAAACAACATATAGAGAGTTTAGGCACCACTTCAATTTTCCCACACTGACAAATGGCAGGCATGCATGTTCACAGTAATTATCCTGAACTGCCATTCAGCATCTCCTGTTTTCTATGCAAGGAGTGTTGTAACATTTGACAGCACCACAATGACGTGAAGTTTGAACCAAATGAAAATAGTGGACTTACAGCAAATAGCCGATGGCTACCAGATTTTCCTGTTCACTGTATAAGGTAAAATTCCGATAATAAGCCCCCCCCCCTGTGTATAAGCCCCGGGGCATTTAGGAACCAATTTTTGATACGGAAAACTCCTTCCATGTATGGGGGGCCGGGGGGGGGGGGGGGGGGGGGGGGGGGGGGGGGGGGGGGGGGGGGGGGGGGGGGGGGGGGGGGGGGGGG
>JANVCJ010079521.1:0-11445 GCA_026413505.1 Epizoanthus ramosus | reverse complement strand
ATGTCCCCGCCATCGGGACAACTTTCTTGGGAAAATACGAGAAAATGCTCCCGCCATGGTCCCCGCTCTTGTTACCGGGGACTATGTACTGCACAGTAGGCTGTTCTCAAAGAACCGATTCAAAATGAACAGTATTGCATTCAATATTTAGAAAAATGATTTTCCATTTAGATTGTATACTATAATACTAATACAACGCTATATCCTGGCAATACGAACATGTCCATTGACATTGTAGTTTTGTTTGAACTTTGATAAGATTTGGAAAAGTCATTTCCTGTGAATACGGCCTTGAAAAGAAATCTTAAATTGTGGCATTTCCTCACCGCACTTTTCAAACAGTGATATATAAATATAAACTTGAACATACACTTACTTTTGATAGAACGAGCCTCTGACTCCTCCACTACCACTGGCGTACTTTCACGAATACCTGATTGCTCCACTACCACAGACTGTTATATAATAAGTTTATAACAGAACGAGATCTCCACTCTTTCACTACCACTGAGCATCTTTATACTTCAACAGAACAACCTCTCGACTCCTCGATTACTGACTTTAATACTCTTACCAGAACGAGCTCCTGACTCCTCGATTACTATAGCCTGTGAACAGGCTCTTCTGGTGAGATTTGGGGCGCAAAAAAACTGGGCGAAGAAAAAAGTGGGGAAGGGAAGGGACTGGGGACTCTCCACAGTCGCTTCCCTTCCCCGCTTTTTTCTTCGCCCAGTTTTTTTTTGCGCTCCAAATCTCACCAGAAGAGCCTGTTCACAGGCTACGATTACTACTATAAACTTTGACACTTTTAGCAGAATGAACTCTTGACTCCACGATTTAATACTGACTTTTAAATACTTTTAGCAGAACGAGCTTTTGTCTTCTCCATTACTGCTGACTTTGATACTTTTAGCAGAACGAGCTCTCGACTCCTCGATTGCTGCTGACTTTGATACTTTTAGCAGAACGAGCTCTTATAAATTAACTCCTCGATTTATACTACTGATTTTTTGGCAGAACGACCTCTTGACTCTACTACCATGCCTCCAACTTACTTCCAACAGAACGAGCTCTTTTATAATATCCCTCCACTACCACTAGTATCACTATAAACAGAACAAGCTCTCTGGACTTCTAAACTACACCAACTTTATACTTTCAACAGATCGGCTAGAACGAGACCTTGACCCCTCCACTATCACTGTCTTACTTTTAAAAACAGAACTGACGAGCTTACGATTCCTCTACACAGAAGAAACTGCGCAATGGTGACACAGCGATTTGCGGTTATACTAATGTCAAAGTACTGTCAACACTGACGTCACAGTGGTCGAAATAAGCACTGAGCAGTGTGATTGCGGTGAAATTGTTAGCACGGCACTGTGACAGTGATGACATAGATAACACTATAACAGCGATGGCATCAGCATCAGTGTTATAGTGGTGTCAGTAACAATGTTGTGTTAGCAATAGCCTAATCACTGCCGCAACACTGCTGTGTACACTACTGTGACAGTGATGGCAACTGATAGTGTCGTGAAAGCGGTAGCCGCACGATAACAGCGATGGGAACGCTAATTTAACAGCAATGGAAACAGTTGCCACCACTTTGTTATCAGTTTACCTCGCTGTCGCATTAATGTCCCCATCGCCGACACAGTGCTGTCAGCTGCCACTGCTGTCATAACGGTTTCAATTTTCCTCTGCTGTCATACTTGTGTGTACATTTTTTTGTGATGACACCATCACTGTTGTTACAGTGCTGTCACTGTAAAGGCGGAAGTACACGCTACGGCAGTGAGATGTTTTTTTAATCAGGCCACTTTTTAACACGCTTTCATACAATTTGTTTATGAAAATCAGGCCTATAAATCGTAGCGTCTAAATCCCCCATTACAGTACTGATAAAAACATCGCTCTCACAGCACTGTACTCATTTTTCAGTGCTGGTATTTCCAGCTCTCACAGCGCCGTGCTCGTTTCAACTGGCACAGCACTGTGCACAGTGGTGTCTAACCACTGCTAGATTCTTCCTCTGCTACCCCAGAATCATCACTGTCAACACAACAGGATCTATCTTCTTTTCTTTTTGCAAGCTATCTGGATTGTCTAAAATGATGTTTCCATCGACATCTCTCTCGGTGCCTATCTGATTCACCGCAATGTTAGAGCTCTGAAGGTTATCTTGCTGGCCGTTCTAGGAAGCTGTTTGGGAAAAACATCGGGAAGTAAATGAACGTAAGAGAAGAATGGATATAGAAAGATGGCTGACAATTCCTAGATAGATGATAATACTAACTTGCAAAACATAACTTGATTGAAGTGTTTCAGGCAACTTATATTGGTAGTTATATATATTGGTTCAAGACAATTTACAATAACTATACCTTTGCATTCATTGCAATACCAGTCTCCATCCGGAATTGTATTGGTCTGTAAACCAACACACGCGTAATGAAACCACTTATGCCTGCAGTTGACGGCTTCGCAAAATATCATCTCCATGTTATCTGCGTTCCCACAAGGACAATGCGTTTTATCTATAAAAAGTTTACGAAGAAAATCCATTTTAGTGCAATCAGTTAGTGAGTAGGCAAACTGTTCATATCATATCATATCAGCAAACAATTGTTAAGTGGGTATAGTCATTGACTCCCAGTTAATCAAAGGGGCGCCGTACCTTTCTTTGCTCTCCGTGTTGCTGCAGCTTTCTTTGCTCCTTCTTTTCGTCTATCGGACACTTCAGAAAGATGATTGAACCACATTTGAACTTCTGAGGTCGTAAGAAGAGTTTGCCGGGCGCACCTCTGCACAACAGCGTCATCCACCCTTGTATTCTTGTTGTTTTTCTTGTGGTCTTGAAAGTGTCTTCCTAGAACAGCAGACGGTGCCTCCATCACACAGTCTTCCGTCCCCATCTCGATTATGTGTTGTATACACTTATCAGCTTTCAAGTAATGTCCAGGGCATTCTCCTTTGCATTCAGCGCAGTTGCCACCCCATGGCCGTGTTGGATCCTTGATGGGCATAGGAATGCAGTTCAATACCGGACCATTCTCGTACCACTTCAGATTGGCGACAGGTTTCCCTTGTTTGCACACAGAGTGAATGCAATCAGGCTTGTAGCAGGCGTGAAGAAAGAATATATATTGGGGTGGATAACCCTCAACAAGGTGATCATTACGGACTTGCCAGACGTCATGGAAATACTGGTACTGCTCGGGATGTTTGAGTTTTAGTTCTTCCTTAGACTTTCGCGAACCATGAAGAAAAGTCAGCAGATTTTCCCGACGAGCATTTATATTCTGAGCACTTTCATCATTAGCTCCCTTGAAAAACCTTATCGTTGTGTCTGCGAAAGGTGCATCTTGCACTCTGTCCAAATACACGTCAGTAGCTGCATCCAAATTATCTTTCAATTTCTGTTCGTTCAAACCCCCAGCATCAAAATTTGTGCCATTCAAGGTCGGTCGAAGGAATAAAAACGTTACTGTGTGCCCTGGCGATACAACCATTCATCAGTTCAACTCTATTAAGGAAGCTTCCACCGCTATTTCGAGCAGTGACGCACGTACACACCTTTTCATCTAGAAGATGGACCTCTGTCCATAGAAACTGAACTTCAAGTATCGATGGGCGTTCGTCTGATGCTCCGTCTACTCGGATACAATCAATCGGCTTTCCGGATAAAAACTGGGCGAACTCAGGAGTGTTTTTTAAGAAATTGAAGTCGGCTACATGCTGTGATGGGTTTTTCGAAAAACTGAAGTGATTTTTGACCATTCCTGCAGCTCTTTCCATAGTAGTGTCAGTTCCCATAAATAGATACGACGAAGTTTGAAGCACGGACGAGTACTTATTGACATAATCCGTTCGGGTCGTAACTTCTTGCCCGTCGACTGCTAATGATGTGTGTTGACAATGTGTATAAGTAGTGTCTAGTCTGAATCCAGCTTGGTCGTCCCTGTTAAGGATAATTTTGTCCCGCCCATCCTTCAACTGGAGTTGGTCTAACATGTTGTACATGGCACAACTATAATGTGCATCGGGATTAAACTTAACATTGAAGCCCTTTCGGGCTCGCCTGCAAGTGATCTTAGCTAGGCCTTTGTACCGTTTAGATGATAATTTTCGCTTATGTCGAACAACACACAGCTGTACGATGGTTCCATACCCGATTTTGGTCTGGTATTTTTCTTAGAGATGCTTCTGGATGGACCTGTACGAGGCCTTGGGCCCACGCTTTCGGTTACCGTCAAACGTAGTAACCCCCGTCCTTCTCCAAGAGTCAGCCCCACATCTTTTGCTTGCAACGAATTCTTCCATGTCCTTAGCGATGTTTGGATACTTCTTAAGAACAAGACTGACTCTTTTTGGCACTTTTCTTTTTAGGAGGCATCGTTCGGCGATTTCTTTTGCTGTTTTTCGTGCTGCAATTCGTTTGATAATCTCTCTTTGCTGCAGAATGATTTTCTTTCCTCTTGCACTAGAAGTATCCAAATCCACCCAGTCTTCGGGATTGTCACTTTCTTCGTCCGTCAGGCCGGTGTTATAAGAGAAATTGACTTTGTCATGCTGGAGGTATGCCTGATGGGAAACTTTGGTTCTTTGGAGCTCGGTTTCCTCAAGATTCAAAGAGGGAATGATTTCACAAAATTTATCTAAATGCTGACGAACATCTTCATCGTCACAGTCTCTTAACATAATTCTAATTTCTTCTGAAAATGAAAACCAGTTGCAGTTGTTACGTCTGAGCGTAGTCAACATTTGTTCATCTGAAAGCGTGGGTTTTGAAGAACCCGTATCTTTTTCTTTAACCAACGACTGACTTCCAACAGACCGAGCTCCTAATTCCTCTACTACCCCAGAACTACTATCAACACACAAAGCATCTGTATCCTTTTCTTGTTGCTCACTATCTGAATTTTCATCGACATCTGGATCGCCATCACTCTCTGACTCAGAATCACAGTCCGACGATTCGCTATCTGACGAAATTGGCAGGCCTAAAGATCGTAAAGCCACCTTTTCTTTCACTGAGGCAAGTTCCGCAACTTCTTTTCTGATCTCAGTAGCTTGTTTCAGTGCATGTGCGACTTCTTTCTTCAACTGGCTGAATTCGATGCCCGAGCTTCTTTGTTAGACATACCTTGCGTGGCACACACAGCAAACCTGATCAACTTACGATCACTTTCCGTCGAAGCCAAACAACATAAATCCTTAACTAACTTTTTTTGGAAAGTAGTATCTAAATTTTTCTGTAGAGTAAAGCGTTCAACAAGTTTAACAAATTTATGATAGTTTGTTCCTTGTTTATGTTCCGTAACAAATAGCCTCTGTGAACCTGGCTTGTCGGCAACTTTAAATATAACAACAGGAAGCTGCATTAAACGTCTAACTGCATTGGCTGAGCGGTAGGAGGAAGAAAAATGTTTTCTGTATAATACAGAAAGTTCACAAATGCCATTACTTAAAATGTCCTCAGCAGTACTAATCAACAAATTGCATTCTCTGCAGTCGGGTCTATGCTGCCTTTCGCACAAGATGTGACGGCATTTAACTAATTCTTCTAACGAAAGATCTTTGATCGCTGATACATAAAACCCGTCTTCCTTTACAAAGTTTTCGCTCAATTTGTTTCTGAGTTGTTTGAGATATTTTAAGTAAACAATTTCCCCCTGCCAATTACCGCTCTTCCTGCCTATAAAAAAGACTCAGTAGAACAAGCGTCCGACTCCATCGCACTCACAGATTTCCCTTCAACATTCAAAACAGAACGAACAACTGACTCCTCTTCAACCGCAACTGGGCCTGACTCCTCCCGAACAACATCATCCTGTTCTTCGTAATTTTGAAGCTCAGACTCAAAGTCCAGTTCATCTGGCGTCCATGCTGGCGACTTGGCAGATTTGTTCTCGTAAACTTCCGAGATCTCTGGGTTTTCATGCTGTTGTCCACCATCATCGCAGTGCTCGTCGTTAATGATTAAGATGTTGTCAGTTTCCGGATCCTGACCCTTGTCTGATGAACCTCTGGCATTCAACATGTCTGTGATGCTGCTCTGTTTTTTCTCAGTTTTACTCGGTGGTTCGCTCTTGACTCCATCTGCCGACTGGGCGCGTTTCCTTTTTTGTTTTTTGATTTTACTTCTTTCTTATCAAGTTCCTCCAGATCCTGTTGAAGTACTCGCATTTTCTGTCGCAGAGTAGTCAGTTCTTGAGTAAGAGCCTTCCCCCTTTCAAAATTGTTCGTGTTGGTGGCCTTACTTCTTAACTTCTCCACCATTGATATTTCCACTCTAAGTTCTTGCAAATCTTCATGGAGTTCATCCATCCGTTTTGCTCGTAAAGCAGGACCAACTTTTTTTGCCTTTGATTTATCATCTGCTGTTAAGCTCACACTCTTGGCTCTAGATTTCTTCCGTTTGTAGCCATAACCATCGGCATCTACTTTTCGTTTGGCCAATTCGTTCAACTCTCCTATTCGCAATGGGAGAGTTGGATCCTCCTTGGATAGCTCAAAAGCCGCATCATTAAGTGACTTCCAATAGTTGTAGAGATGGTCGCCAGGCTTGAGATTTTTGTAAATGGCACTATCCTCCTCGAGCTTGGCCAAGTCTATGGTCATATTGACGGCTATTGTGTCACTTGATACTTGCATCTGCAATGGAACAATCCTGGTATACTAGAAAGTATGCAATCAATGCCTTATATTATATTCAAGTCCAAGCTGAAATGAAACACTTCCTCAAAATTGCCTTTCAGTTAAACTAATATGGGGTGAATGGATTTATACAGTATATATTCTTGTAAAGCACCTAGAGGCGACCTAAATAGGCGTTATGTAAAGAGTTCTATATTACCACAATCAAAAGTTTATGGCTGAATTGTAATCGTATTAATATTAAATGGTTGTCGTATATAGACTTTACCCGCTTCTTACAACTACCAGTTACCTTAGCTGGTGGTCCAAGCGACAGTGTGTTTCCTGTTCCACACAACATCTGCTGTCTTGAAATTACACCTTCGATAAAAAAAATCGGGGTTTCATAAGATACTTATACAATCACTTTGTATGAACTTGATATTTGGTTACTTCAGATACACTGAAAGAATTAATTCTATTTACAATTGTCTGAAAATAAATCGTTTACTCTCCCTTCCAAGCTTAGCAGAACTACTTCGGCTAGGTCTCAACTGCTCAAGAATTTAAATCTGTCCCTTCTTGCTCGCGAGGGACTCCCAACATTTTAGGATGCTCGTCGTACCTCTTAAGGCAAAAATCCACAGATTTGGTACCACTTAGGGTATTGCAGACAAAGTCTTGACATTTACATAAAAAACTATACATTTGGGGAGTTTCCAAGTGATAAAAAATACTGAAGTTTTAATATGAATAGCATCAAAAATGTATTTAGTGGCAAGTGACTTTTTTCTGTATGTTTTTGAATAAAACCTCGTAGGGGTGAGAATCCGTTTGAGTCACGCCCAGATTACCTTTTAGGTGTTCAGATGAAAGTTTCGACGAGCATTCTTGCTCTAATAAATTGAGCTCCCTCTCCAGATATAAGCCAACGTCTTCTGCCGTTAGAGAATGCGGAGACGACACGAGTGGAACCTGATTGTTGCGCCGCAAAATGCAACAACTGACCCATAATGTAACATTGATGCGATATGTATTAAACAACAGAACTATGACGGGGGGGGGGATTTGGTGGGGACAATATGTTTGCCCAGTTTTATGTGTTAAAAGCCACTCCAGTGCCTAGAATTGCATGGGGGCAAATTAAACCTTGAATAGTGCCTCTTATTTCTGGGGGGGGGGGGGCTTGCGCCCTGATTGATAGGTGCATAATACGTACACTTTATTTTCTCTTTAATGAAGTGATTCATGAATTGATATTAATCACAATTATTAAATCAGAATATTGTTTGGATACATAACGAACTAAAAAAATCGAAACAAAAGTCAAGACAACGTCAACAAAGTCCCGGTTCCTAAGATCGCAGCCTTTTCGTTGCTTAAACGGTTCATACGATATCATTATGCTGTATTCACACGCTGTTGATGGTAGATCAAACGTCGATTCAACGCCCTACCACCACAAGGTTGAGGGTTTCTCGAGGAAGGACAGTCGTTGTGGACGCTTAAAAGAATTATGACCGTCTTCTCTTCTCTTGCTCAAGCAAGACTAAGACTAAAGACTAAGAAGCCGAAAATGTGACGGCTTAGCTGAATAGGGCTTGTTAAATTCATCTCTCATTTTACAGTAGATGGAACAGATCATAAAACGCCATATATCGTGTCGGCGGATAATATAAGCAAAACAAAATGGCGCACGAAGAATCAAAAGGGATCAAAACAACTTACGAAAACAATAATAAGTGTTGCCGTGTTTCCTTGGTTGCAGGGTGGATTTTGTAAGTTATCCTTCAGATACCCCTATTATTGCTGTTGAGCGAAGCGTTTTATGATTTCATCCATCTACTGTAAAAAACACTTGTGCTTAGCTATAAAGAAGTAAATTACATTTACAGCCAATCAGATTGCATCGAGCATTTAATAGTTCATATCATTTGACAGACAAACAAAATTGTCTCTGTTTATTGCCCTAGTTTAATCAGCTTAGGTCGTTTCAAGATATTGGCACCTGAGAAGTAGTCGGAATGCAGAACATAACACTGGAGAAAGGGCCAGGGGGGGGGGGATCTGGAGGTGAGCAATCCATACCCTCTTGTGATGTAGTCACCTGAACTTCCAAGGACTCTCTATCGCTGCAGATGTCCCACCACAGTGACAAGGAGTCAGGCTTCGAGCCACACCAACTTTATTTTTAGAAGCACAGATTTTTGTCCAAATATTTGCTGGTCAGGAAAACAAAAACAAAACAAGAAAATTCTCAGGTACTGTTTTCTTGCCGAGTTCAGGAGCCCAATGCTTTCTTTCTTCTTAAGAATAAAGTTATCAGAGCTTAGCTGATATACAACTGAATTATAATTTAACATTTATTCTATTTAAAGGGATGAATGGAGCATATATCAAAATGATAAATTGTGAAATAATCAAGGCATTTACTGGTATTTAATTATGTTTTGGTTTGCAAAAGTGGGTCAGTCAGATAGGTGCTTCCAAAAATTGAGTTGGTTAGGCCACACCTACTTGACAAGTGTACATATCAATTAAATTACTAAGCATCACTTTTGTGGAGGATAAAAAATGTGGCAAAGTCCACACTTTATTAGGCATCACTATTGTGGAGGCTAAAATGAGGCAAAGTCCACAGTTTATTAGGCATCACTGTTGTGGAAGCCAAAATGAGGCAAAGTCCACAGTTTATTAGGCATCACTGTTGTTGAAGCCAAAATGAGGCAAAGTCCACAGTTTATTAGGCATCACTGTTGTTGAAGCCAAAATGAGGCAAAGTCCACACTTTATTAGGCATCAATACTGTGGAGGCCAAAATGAGGCAAAGTCCATCTACAAATATGAAGCAAATATGAATATTAATACTATTATATGCATTTATGCATTATTAAAGGTAGAGAATCTTTGTTTAAGAAAACAGTCTTTAGAGACTCTCCACCTCCAGTGATTCTAACTCTCTAATAACATCCCCCCATACATACACACCACCCTAAACTCTGATAAAACATTCTACCATTCCATTCTACCATGGCCATGTGCAGGTGAAGGGTGAAGTAAGCAAGAATATAACGATGTACCACATATAGCCATACTGTATTTTTTCTAACCAAAATACTTATACATTTTACCAGGGAGGTGGTTCTACAAGGTAATATTGACAGCATAAAACTTTCACACTGACAGGAAAAACAATGCAAACAAATCAGCTTTCAAAAATACAACTGGATCCTGTATATAAACATATTCAACAGTTTTTATGCAACAAAAAACACTGTTGTTGGTTTAAAAAATTTTGTGATCTATTATTCAAAAATCTATGCTATCAAACTGGTTCAAGTATTGTATAAAACATATAGATCCCACTTCTTTTGTGTCTGTTTACTACATAAATGTGATCAACTTATCATCAGTGATACACTTATGGCTCATGTGCCACTTGTTTTCTCACCATGTTTCGACCCCGGGGGGTACTCCCTTTGTAAAGTGTCAGGGGAGCTCGTCGAAAAAGCAAAATAAATACCCTAAAAAATACCTAGGTATGACATTTTTATACCCTAAAAAATACCAGAATTACGATTAAACCCTAATTTGCGCCAAGATTACCCCTAAAAAATACCAGATTTTTCCACAACTCGGATTTTGCCCAAAAATACCCCTAAAAATACTGGAACACCAACTTTAACCCCTAAAAAATACGACGAGCTCCCCCGACACTCAACTATAGGGAGTCCCCCCCCCCGGGGTTTCGACACCATTTGAACATCCATTACTGAGCAGTCATATGGAAAATTGAATGTATTCATTTCATTGTCTGATATTAAATTTAAAAAGATTAAAATACAGATACAACTGATATTCACAAAAAATAATCAAATCATCAATATAAAATACAATCGGTTTGTTGGATGTTTATGGATTTCCAATAATAATAATAACAGTAGTTCATTTACAATAATCATTTTTTTGCATGAAATGGATAACTTTGAGAAAAATATATAAAGAAAATAAAAATCCCGGGATGGGAAACCCCAAAATTTATATTAATATTTACCGTATAAGAACATGTGGTCTGAGTTGCAACCATTGTCTTGATTCTGCTAGCTGTTCACATCATTTATAAAAGTGTTTATATTAATTTATAAATTTAGTTTTATACACTTTCTAGTATAAAAACCGTTTCTTATATTTTATATAATATAAATATTTATATATTAAACAAAATACGACAATATATCATGCAGATACAAAAAAATATAGCGATCCCAATCCACAACAATCTTTGCCATCCTACATTATCGTCCGATTTGCTTTACAGATATAAACTGTTTCAAAACATTTAACAAAAATCCAACATGCGGATCGGTCTTCCCTTTCTTTGTGTGAAAGAAAATTTATATTAGATACTTGCTATATAAATATATATTGAGTTTTGGTGCGACGCCAGCGAGTGATCGATCGAGTTCCAAAGAAAAGCAACTTTGTTTGCACGCTTTTATGGTATTAAAATTGCTTTTATATACAGGCAATAATACTTTATACTTCTATGCACTACAGTAGTACAGTATATAAACTTCAATATAAAATGATTAAGAAATACCTTGATATATAAACTGACATTTCTCCGTGACTGCCTCCTGCTTCCTCTCATCCGCTGAAAAAGCACGAGATCGATCGTATTATGAACTGAACCCAGCATGCATTACGGGCGCAACGAGTTTCAAGAAAATGTCCCCGGTACCGAGGGCGAAGACAGTGAAACAAGTCCAAGTCCCCGGTTAGCGGGACATCTTTGAAAGGTAA
>JANVCJ010079510.1:0-11448 GCA_026413505.1 Epizoanthus ramosus | reverse complement strand
CATTTTTCTAATGCAAAATTTCACTAGATCCAGTCCTTCGTGGGGGCTAAATGCGATGTTTTTGTTGAATTAATGAACCAAAATGTGACCGAGTAATGATTATTAGCCCCCACAAAGGACTGGATCTAGCTAAATTTTGCATTAGAAAAATGGTGTGTTCAAGGACCTTTCAAGGGCCTTTGCCAGCAAATTCAAGGACCTTTAAAGGGCCTTTGCCAGGAAATTCAAGGACCTTCAAAGGGCCTTTGTCAGCAAATTCAAGGACCTTGTGTGGCAAATAAAACGTAAACTAACAGACACGCAAGGCAAAATGGGAGAGCTAACCTGATTTCAGATTGGTCAAAGGTTACAGCAAATAACGCGTTTTTGTTAGAAACAAATTGTTTTGGTGGAGATTAGAATTTACTTTTGAAACTAGCTGGAGTGTTCATCTTTCACATTTGGAATTATATCGTTCTAACACAGTCAATGTTCTAGTGGTACAGCCACCCAGGGTCAAGTCAAAGAGTTTGATGGCCCTTGAATGATTTTCAAGGACTTTCCTGGCCTGGAATTTCGAGGACTTCCCAGGATTTTCAGGGGCCGTGGCAACCCTGTCATGGGTAAGTTGGGTATATACGCTTTCATTGGGGATGTTTATAGGAATTACCTTTACCATCTTGATATAGTTTCTTTGGCAAATGTGGTATGCTTTCATTTGAGAAAATTATCTGAATTATCTTCAACATTGATCGATATAGTTCATTTAATACATAAGTCGGGAACGGATTCTACTAGGGGAGATTAGAGGAATTACAATCACCATCTTGACACACTGTATTTGGCAAATCGGATATTCTTTCATTTGGAGAAATTAGAGGAACTGTCACCACCATCTTACCATAGTTTGTTAGGAAAGTCTAGTATGCTTTCATTTGTCAAAAATTATTTGCCGAGGAATTATCTTCACCTTCTTGATAAAGTTGAGTTCGTTGGGAAAGTCATTCAGGTACGTTTTGATTGGGATGAACAGAGGAGTTATCCCCACCTCTTTAACATAGTTGGTTAGGCAAGAGAGGTTACACTTTCTTTAGTGGATATTGGGAGAAGTTCCCTCACCTTCTTGACAAAGTTGAGTTCGTTAGGAAAGTCATTCAGGTACGTTTTGATTGGAATGACTTGAGGAATTACCCCCTACCTCTTTAATATAGTTCGTTAGGCAAGGGAGGTACGCTTTCATTAGTGGATATTAGGAGCAGTAGCTAGAAGTATCCTCACCTTCTTAACAAAGGAAGAGAACAGCAGTTTCTCTCGCTTGGCCTGTGTCCGGCTCACAATATTCTTCTGATAAATTTCCACTTGAGAATTTTCCTCGGACTGTAGAGGTGAACAGAGGAAATAGTGTCATTTTTCTCGGTATATCTTCGCCTTTGTCGTTGTTATTGTAACATCAGCTTTTCCATTTATTCATTTACCCGCGTAGTTACACATTCTCTGGTAGTGTACGTTGTTTATGTTTGCAAAACCCAAAACTAACAATCCATATATACCTTGGACAAGTAGTCCCCATTCCATCGCCTCGTCAATCCCCAGTTTGTTCTCTTGTCATGAAGACAATCGTACGCTGTAGTCTTGAGCATTACCTCTTCACGGTCTTCAGATGGAATGCGTGACAGAACTTTGTAAGCCCACCACCTATTGAAAAAGTACTGATCAGGAAAATCACCAATAAAAATAACTTTGGACATTTCTAAAGCGCTTTTGTTAAATTCCTTAAATAACATTTTAAAAAATCGTTCTGAACACATAGCTGTAGTAACAATAATAAAATTTATATGTTATCAGATCTTTCCATTTTGTTAAGATTTCTTTGATCCAATCAACTTCATAATATAGCATTTTCTGTAACAGCAAAGCATGCACGTGCAAATGACCGACGAATGAATCTGGGACTGCTTCCTTGTCGTTAACTAGGAGCCAGGTTGTGATACCACCACATGTACATATATAAACACACAAAGTAGCAGGCAAACGCATCATAACTTGCCATAAACAAAGTAGCAGGTAAACCCACCATAATTGGTCAAAGTAGCGGGCAAACGCATCATAACTTGCCATAAACAAAGTAGCAGGTAAACCCACTATAATTGGTCAAGTAGCAAGCAAATACATCAAGCTCTGACGAAGGTCTAGAGCTCGAAACGTCAGCTCGATCAAACCTTCCACCCTCACGGCGAAAAACATAACACATCAACTTTCAATTGAATTATCCATAGCTAAACTCAACATGGGGCTTTGGCCATTGCTATATCATGTTATCATATCACCCACATATGCACACATTGACAAAGTAGCTACCATATTAGCAGCCATACCTGCCATGAATACTCTCCATATAGCGTGCAAACTGTTGTACTCCTTTCACCGCAGCTGGCCAAGGAACGCTCTTTCCATAATCGTTCCGGTTTGCAACGCCACTAAACGAAAATATCTTTAATTAGGTTCGAACAATATATAGCTTAATAATGGAAGCGAAAACAAAGTTTAACAGAGAGGGAGGGGGTGACTACACCCCCCCCCCCCTCGTTTTTCGTTTATATCAGTTTACTTGGAAAAATGCAGCTTGATATTACAATTGTTCTGAGGTAGGCCTTACGGCTCCTCCTTGCGCCCCCACCCATCTTCTTTATCTGAATCCGCCCCTGAGAAAGATATCAAAAACAAAGGGAAGAAACAAATTCAGCGCCGTGGCCACAAGTCTGTAGATTGCCTTTAGGTGTCGTTAGATTGTTATTAGCGATCATACGAGCAGTCCATGTTTGACTTACGAAAATCTCTCCTGAATCTGTGAAAGGTACGATCTACGCTGAAAGTTTTTGTAACACGTCATGATCCTGTAGATAGCACGTAGCTTCCGGGCACGCATCCGGGCAATTCCTCCACGCCAATGCTGAAATATTAACACGTATTAAACGTTGTAATTAATAACATCTGTAAGTTCAATGAGGAGTTTTGTACACCTCTAAACCGTTGTACATGTCCTGTAAAACTACCTAAAGGTGTTTTGAAATTTTGAAGTTTAAAAGCTAATCTTTCTAGCCCAATTTTTCAATTTTTACAAAAAATAATAACATTAGTCTGCTTTCCGGATATAATATTCAAGTCGTACAGTTAAAAAGATATAGAACTCCCTACTGAGCCACTTGGTGGTAACAAATACTTGTTTACCAGGTGTAATGAGATCAGACTCTTTCTCCAAAACTGAAGATACTGTTTCTTACTAACTGATATTTCTACTGGACATCAAAGGCGAATCAAGGGATGAAATGGGGCATTGTGGTGTGCGTGGGTGGGTGGGTGGGTTGGGGATGGTTTGTTCAGCAAGTATGAGTAGGATCGTACGCTGGAATGAAAGGGATGGCTGAAACAGGAATGCGTTTTCCTAAACATCAGTCAAAAAAGACTAGCAACATTTTCCTTATAAAATGTCATACATACAAGAAGCAATCAGCATACTAACCCGCTGTAGGAAGTGCACAAGGGAAGGAATTTTCTCTGATCGTAACCGTTCCATGTCAAACACGGTCCGTGGTGTCCGAATGAAAACCTTCGTTCTGCCATATTCCACATCTGACGAAAACCCGTGATGATTGATAATAGTTTCAACTCCGTCTTTGTCAGACCCTCTGTAGTTTGGCCACGTGTCTGGTGCAGTCATTTTATACCTAGGGGTTCGCACGGCAACTTATATCAAGTTAACAGCTCCTGGACAGCAAGTACGATTACTGTGTGAATTAAGGTTTGTACTGTAATGTTCAGAAAGGCGTTTACGTATTGATTTAGCGTTAGGCTCTGACAGACCTTACAGCAGAAATAAACAAACGAACCCACAAAACAAACATTTTTATTGCACTCTGGATTTAGATTCAAATAAATCACACCTTGTGCCTTGGTCATCCTGCAAAGGAAACAACACCTACATCCCCCATAACAACAACAACAACAACAACAAAAACAACAACAACATTCTTTATTTGACCCAAAATTTGATCCACATGCTATGTACATCCGATTGCCCTCTATTTATACAAATCAACGCGCTCAAACCAAAAACTGGCTATGTAAGTGAACCTGTACACAACTTTAACTAAATCTGCAAACTGACATACAAAGAAAGTTGTGTCAATATTTTATAGACTATTTTATGTAAAATTAGTCCAAACGGATTACAATGTTCTCAACTATAACAAAGGCTCCAAATGAGCAAGCTATGCTACTTAGACATGACGCGACGGGGGTAAAGATGTGAAAGAAACAAAAACAGAACACAGATGTCGGAATAAACTAGGAGGTTGCAAGCAAGCAACCGATTGAGCAGGATAACGATTTAGTAGGATAATGATTTGCAGGATAATACCTTTGCAAGAATCTTTGGTAGGGCATCCTGAATGCAAAGCCTGCTCGTCGCACTCGCACATTTTCAAGCAGACCCAAATAGGCCACCTGTTGAACACACAAATTACTAGTCATCAACAATCAAGATGAATTCTCAACATTATTAAACAAAATATACAAACAATAATTAGTACAGAGAAAGATTCAAGAGCATAATCTTTGTAAGGGCACTGACTGTGGGAGCTTTGTATTTGTTGGGTCGTGGAGTAGAACTGCTCAGTTCTGCTGTTCCAGATGTCCAGGACACGGACATTTTGTGGCTGTTGGTGGGCGAAACGCTCATGGACATCTCAACTTTTCCATTTACAATAGGTAGGTAGGTAGGTAGGTAGGTAATAGGTCGTTAGTAGGTAGTTAGGTATCATAAGTAGGTTGGTAAGTCGGTAAGTAGGTACGTAGGTAGCCAGACAGTCAGATGGGTAGGTATGTAAGTCGATAAGTAGGTAGTAGGTAGATACGTAGGTATATAGGTGAGTAGGGCGGCAAGGCTTGGAAAGTGGAAAGGCCCCCTAAGTAAAGACGTAGGACGACAAGTGTTTATTAACTGTCTGTATTGCTGGTCTTACCTGGTGACCAATCCGCTCATCATTGAATTGCACTGGAGATTTGATCTCATTTGGTTTGATGCAACGTACGTAGAACGGTTTCTGTATCGAGTAAAAGTCAGATTTATATTGATCAGTTTGTGGTGTGGAATGTAAACTGCCTTTAGTTACTTACATGTAGGTTACTGGTATGAGAGACATGGCAAGCAGGAGAAACAGATAGGAAATAGATGAAATGTGCAGACTGGTGTTGCAGATATACATGTAAGTAAGTAAGCCGGTGGGCAGGTTGGTAGGTAGGTAGGTAAGTAGGTAGGTAGGTAGGTAGGTAGGTAAGTAAGTAGGTAGGTAGGTAGGTAGGTAAGTAGGTAGGTAGGTAAGTTAGTAGGTAAGTAGGTAGGTAGGTAAGTAGGTAGGTAAGTAGGTAGGTAGGTAGGTAAGCAGGTAGGTAGGTAAGTAGGTAGGTAGGTAAGTAAGTAGGCAGGTAGGTAGGTAGGTAGGTAGGTAAGTAAGTAGGTAAGTAGGTAGGTAGGTAAGTAAGTAGGTAAGTAGGTAGGTAGGTAGGTAGGTAAGTAGTGAGGTAGGTAAGTAGGTAGGTAGGTAAGTAGGTAGGTAGGTAGGTAGGTAAGTAAGTAAGTAAGTAAGTAAGTAGGTAGGTAGGTAGGTAGCAGACTGGCAAGCAGATAATGAAAATAATAAATCAATGATGATAATAATACATTCTTACCATATTTAAGATAATAAAACTAACTAATTGCCCTATTTCACTATTACGTCACAGTTTGTTTACATTTTACAAACTCAAGAAAAATACGCAAGGACTGCATTTGTTTGCCTTAAAAACCGAGAAATCCTTTTTTGTATACATTTTAGCTAATTTTCAATATGAATTTTGTGAAGCCGTCTTTGAATTTGTGCTTGCAAAATCCGTGTTACTGTTGCATTGTGGGCTTAAAGTGGGGGAAATCAAAATGTAAACAAACTACATTTTAGGCTGGTTCAAACACCAGCGAATTGTGAAACAAGTTTTTTGCTACATTTCACAGTTAATACGATAATACAAATGAAATGTAAACTAAAGTTGATCGAATTGAACCGTTATTAGCAAAATGAATCACTTTTTTTCACTATATTGAAAGTACCTGTGACGTAATAGTGAAATAGGGCAATTGGAGTGGCATCGATATATTCTTTTCATTGTACTTTATACTCAGTGATCCTCCCAGGTAATTGCTACACGACATAACCCAGAGCCAGTTTTTCCTTTTTCTCCTGCAATGACACGATTAATTCCAAGCCATACATCATTTTCGATCTCGCCATGCAGATGACTTTGGCTATTGAGAGTAAATAGATATGGACTATCGTAGGTGGCCTGGTATCCGCGATGATTGTTCACAGACACATATTCTTTGCCAACATATATAGTCACGTGATTACTGACGACAGATTTTTTGTAGTCGACTTTTCGATTGCCGTCCATTGTATAGTCCTGGTACCCCGGTAGTGTGTTACTCCAGACATGGAGATCACGACCATTACCATTGATTTCAGCTGGGTTAGATGTTGTGCTACCATTGCCACCTTTTAATGAGAGAAGTCAGGTTTGTGTAATTAGTTAGAAAACATTGTTTTTAGGACTACATCAGTAATATGTAACTTTTGACATTATGGTGCAAAACTTGTGTCACTGGGCAATGCAGTGTCTATCTATGTGGTACAGCGTAATGTTGGCCTTTCTGAGAAACACAAACGTTTCCAGTGGGGAACGGATGATTCGCTTGTCCCCCATTACTTTCAATATGCCTTCTCTGTTCGTCCTAGGGCCTGGAAATTTGGTGTGTGTGTTCGCATTTTCTAAACGTCCAATTAAGTTTAGTCACGTGTTCGCTAGTTGCTGTTGCTGTTGCTGTTGCTATTATTATTATTATTATTATTGTTATTATTATTATTGTTATTACTACTACTACTGCATTTGCATTCATATTGCCCTCAATTTCAAGAATGTGCGAAGTTTGGAAAATGAGTATTTATAAATACCAGTACCTTCACCGTTGGCCGCTGGTGAATCGCCGATATCAAATGACCATGTCTCCACCACGTTCGCGAAGTACAAGTCAATCCTAGCTTTGAGTGTCGGTCTGCCAGAGTCAAATCTGAGGTGTAAGACTCCTGTTACGTACACAACAATAAGAACAATGATTAAAACAGATAGATAGTGCAAATATTGATAGAGATATGGGAGAGAGATTGGAAGGACAAAAATATAATAATCTGATAATTATATTTGAAAAGGGAAAGACAGAAGTAGTCATACATGGCTAGGAATATATAGCAAACTCCTGAAATGGTTCTTCCTATTGAAATACGGAAAGAAAGTTCAACTTCCTCAGTCCCAAAGAAAATAAATCAATACATAATTATGAATATTCGTGTTTTATAATGCTTTATATGTAGTAGTGTTTGCTAGTGAACGTCTCAGGTCAATTATGGATCAAAAACGTTGAATGACCACCAGCAATGTTGTATGCAGATTTATTCATGCTATTGTTATGTTTGATAAAAGTTGAATTATATTATTTTGGAAAATTTGCATCGATAAGAATGAAAATTCAAATAGGAAACGTGTTTTTTAGGTTCTAATTATTATTAAACAATACCGACCTTGTTTATTGCATAAACCAGTAGCTTCTACACGAGGCGTCTCTAGAGGGGACACCCAAGTTATCCGACGATCCATTGCAGTTTGGTTTCCAGTTCTGATATTCACGTCAAAGTTTGGACGGGGAGGGTCTCTGCTTCTGCGGCAGCTACACGGTTTGACATCAGGTCGCCGAGAATCTGCAAATACGAATATGAAAAGGCAGCTAAGTTTCAAGGTATATGATGATTCCGAATTTTCCGCAATAGAAACCAGGTAATAACAATATCCCTCCTCCCTCACTTTTGGAGCACAGAGACCTTTTCTGCCCCATCCTGCCCTTTCCAGAATTTGGGGTACGTTACCCCCTGGATCCGCCCCTGTTTAGTAACTTCAGAGCATAGCAAAATGCACAATTAGACTCATCTTATGTGTACCAGGTATTCCACTCTATAGTCATGTATAGAAACGAAGTGATAGATCCGTGTATGTTTAAAATCAACTAATCATATAAATCCCGTTAATCGTTTTTAAAAAGGGCCGACGGAAGGTACATGTATATTACTTTTGGGGTAACCAGGGAGGTATTCGCGAGCAAGAACAAGTGTTGATATCACATCAACACTCGAAGATGGAAATCGAATCTCCGCGCGGCAATGTAATCTCCTCTATAGAGGCTAAAATTATGAGTTGTTAAAAATCACAATAATATTCTTGAACTGTCGGTAATAGTCACCAAAAGGCAACAAATAGGTATTTCTGGGCAGTGGTAGATTAATCAACTGGGATTTTATGTGTTGTGTTCTTCGCCTTGGGGGTGGAAGGTTTGAGCTCGTTTACTAGTACTTCGTAAGCTATGTAAGTACATGTATTTATCTGGTACTAGGCCACCACAGCTTCGATGATTGCAATGATATAAATATTGTAAAGGTATGTGATTTTGTGAAATAGATTATCCTATGGACCAGGGCCCGGTTGCTCGAAAGTGGGTTTACTCACGATTGGGTTTACTTCCTTATTTACTGGTTTGGGCTTTCATGTCGGGTTTAAGTAATTGTGTTTCTGAGGAATTTTGCAATAATACTTTATAGGCACCTGATTACGTATTCCGTGATGAAGAAATCAAATTTAATATTTGGTTAACCATTGCTTAACGTTAACCGACTTTCGAGAAACCCATGCCTGTTACGTTTCGAACGCTAGCCCTTCGTTACACCATAGCCTGACCTCAGACACTAATTTTCCTTTGATAAGATCCTTTCTTGCAGCAAAGGAAAATTAGCGTCTGAGGTCAGGCTATTACAACATGACGACGTAGAAAACCTAACTTCCTAGAAACTTGTCGTACTTAAATAGTCTGCCAGTATTATTGCACAAGCTTAAGTCTTGATTTCCCAAATAGCAACAGAAAAGAAGGACTCTAGCGTTGCCTTGAAGGCAAATCGAAAATAGCTAGTTCAACATTTACGTAGTTCTTCTTTTCTCATCGCTGTATAAGTTATCTATAATATTATTAACTCACATCGGTGAGTTTCTGACGTCGATCATTAAAAAAACAATATATAATTTTAATCACTAATTACCAAAACGCACATCATAAATTAATTTATTAGTGTGATAAAAGATATAAGGGAGTGACAGAGATACCCTGCCCCTCCCTCCCTCCCCACCCAACCTTACACCCCCTCCAGATCACAAACACTCTTGTGTTACCTTCTTAAAATGCAAATCTAAAATTGCTAGTTCTACATTTACCTAGTTCTTCGTTTCTCATCGCTGTATAATTTGTTGGTTTGAGAGTTGATTCTAAAATATTTGTTGCTGCGGTGTTTGTCTTTCGAACTGTTGGAGTCTTGGCCGATTCAGCTTTAATCGTCGGAGTCGTCCTGGAAGGTGTCACTGCAGTTGCTTCTGTGTTCGTGTTGGGTGTTGTGGCTGCCATTAGTCTTTCGAGTACAATTGTAGGAGAGACAACAACAGGTGTTCCAGAATCCTGCATTTTGGTGTCAGGTACTGTTTCAAAAAAGTAAAACAATCATTGAAATAAATATAATGAAAAAGTAGGGTCGGATCTTCATAATTCACATAATAAGTGGAATATACACAGCCTAGGGAATTCATAGCTAGCATTAACCTTAGAAAGCTTTGGCCTTTTAGAGTAACACGAAATCCCTCATTCTACCATCATTCTAGCTTTTTAATTTAAAATGCAACAAGGTGCAGGATTCTTTGTCTAACCTCCACCTTATTTTTCGCATTTTGTTATTCATTATGTGGAAATAAACAACCGTTCAATCGTTCACGAATGATTGAGGGGGGGGGGGGGAGAGTGATTTGGACCATCTCTCACCCTTCTACTTCAAAAGTTCGTCCTGAGATTTCGCAAGTTTATTCAACAGACTAAGCTTTTCATTGAGTGTGGTCACGTGGACCCTAAATGCTTCCCATGGATACCATATCCAAATAAATGACGTCACCGTTCAAGTGAGACATGCTTGCCAGTACTTTTTATCGTTTTTTTTTTAATTTTGTAGTAGTCACAACTAAAATACGTTTGGCAGGCATTACGGTCATGGTAGATACAAAATAAACTATCGTAGTCTGTTTTTCGAGTCTAGAAAGGCTTGTTTGTAATCGGAAAACATGAAAAATGCTGTTTTATTTTGTGGATGTATACTATAAGTAACATCTACTAGAAAGCTGTTGAAGAAATATTAAAAACACTGCTTGAATTAAAGCTAAAAAGAACGAGTTGGTATCAATTTTATTCCGCTCCCCCTAAACTTTCTAAGGTTAAAGCAACTCCTGCGATTACCTCAACAACATGTACGCGAGGTAGCACTTCAAAATATTATAATCAGTGCAAAGATTGCATTGAATTTACTTAAAATATTTTCTATAATATTATTAACCTTACATCTGACGTCATCAACTAAATGATGTATACTTTTAATCATTATGTACCAAAACGTAAATCATAAATGAAGTTACTAGTGTGGGAAAAGATATAAGGGAGAGCCAGCGATACCCTGCCCCCCTCCCCCCCCTAGAACATTGCACCCCTTCAAGATCACAAACGTAGGTTTACCTGGTGTATTATACCTCCCCCGGTCTCTCCCCAATCTCTCACTTCACAACCACACCACATTCTGTCCGATTTTAAAATATCGGGCGATGGTAGGGACTCTTTTCAGTATCGGCCGTGGAAGTGTTTGTTAATAGTTTCGTCCTTGCACAAAAAAGGATCTCACGAGGCCTGAAATCCAAATATTTTTACAGCAACAATTGAATTCTTAGATTTAGTTTAGCACATAGTTTGTACGCTTGTAACAGTTTTTGTATTCACCTTTGAAGAGGTTTTCCTTTATAGCTTTGTGTACGCCTAATGTAGTTTTGTCCAATTGTGTAGGATGCCAAATGATATCAGTTCTACGTTGGTAAATCCTATAAAACAGAAGGCATTCCCCTTTAAAGCGTCAGCAGTGTCACCCATGACACATGCGCAGGCAATTTCTTCTAAATCCAATAATGGACCAGTTATATGCGTTCAGCACACTGTTTGATCGAATGGCGGTATAACTAATTATTACAGTAACCCCCACTGTGTGCAATGAACCTATTCGAACCTAGTTGCGCTATGTTCACACGAAAGCTATACAGTATAGTGTGGATAGGAATGGAGTAAATCGGCACAAAAACCTATCCAATATAAGGGCGCGTTCTATTGGCATCAACCATTTCAACCAAAACAGGTTTTAGTTGATTTGGTTGCGGTGTCCCAATAGAACGCGTTTTCACTTGTTTTCAACCATTTTCGGTTGAAACTCG
>JANVCJ010079509.1:0-19845 GCA_026413505.1 Epizoanthus ramosus | reverse complement strand
TGTCCACGGACGGTGTGGCGAAGGAAGGTCGTACAAATACAACTCTCGGCCAAGGCCGGGAATCGAACCTGGGACTTTCTGGGTAGCAGTCTGAGTTCTTACAGACTGCGCTAACTGTGCTCACGTATTTAGACGTTGGTCGGGCCTAGAGCGCATTGCTGTATCAAGAGTAGTGTCTATGTTTTTCATCTAAAATATACTGCAGATAATAATTTGAAACGTTAAACCATTCTCAGTTATTGTGATCATCGTCAGGTAAAACTATGGAAAGTTTGCTTTGATTTTGTAACTTCTATATCAGTTTCTTTTCCGTGAATTTCAAACCCGCTTGTACGTGTAATCCGATTATAATCAAATCAAGTTTTATTTGTCGCGAACTCAATCAATTATATAGTATTATTTATTTAATAATAATAATAATAATAATAATAATAATAATAATAAATTATTTCTATAGCGCTTTTTGCTAAAACGCCCAAAGGCGCTTTACAGTACGAAAAAATATATAATTTTAAAACTACTTGAATAAAACTATATAATATGGGGGGGGGGAGGTGGCTGAATACAGGAATTAAGGAATAATAATATTGCAAGGTGATTGCATCGGAAATTCAAAAGAAACAATACAGAAATGAACGTCATGGCTAAAACGCAAATTAAATTGCTTTTTTGACAAAAAGATGTAAGGGTAGTCTTTTCTATCAGAATAGACTTTCTGTCGCGATTCGCTGGATTAGAAGCTTTATAGTACTTATGGAAGGGTCGTATATTGCAACACTGAAATTTAATGTTGTGCGAAAGTGTTGAATAATTTCGAAAAATCTTTCAAGATCAAAGCAGATGCAAAATTATGAATTTGAACGACACCTGTGAAGGAAAAAAGATAAGAAATTGTCTAAAAAAAGTATTTCGATTGAAGATTATTTTGCTCTAACTCCTCGTTATTGCTTGGTCTGTAAGGCAACTTTTTAGCTTTTTGCCATACTGATTAAACCAAAAATACTGAAATATCGGATATTATCTATAAACTTTGCCAACGACTGTATTATTTGTTTGTTTCAATAATGACAAAAACCGACTGAAGAATTATGATATGACACATGCTGCTTGGTGATTCATGATGTCAGTTCACCAGAGTAAATTAACAGTTAATAATTTTTTCGTTTCTGTACTCTAATCGTTTCTTTTATTTCTATACCTGGTATGTCTTAGAAACGAAATATTTCGTGTAAGTCATTTGTAGTGTTACATTATAGGATGAATAATAATAATAATAATAATAATAATAATATTAATAATAATAACGTTATTACTTACATAGCGCAAACTTCATGGGGATATGATCTAAACCGATTAGGTCACGATTAGTTCCTTGCACATCTATAACGTGCAGTGCCGGCGGAAGCACTTCCTATTTGGTCCGGCCATTTACAGACATATAGTCAAATGTTGGTACGGTTTTTCGGCTAGGTCTTTAATACTATTTATTTTATTTAGTTCTCAAAGATTGTACGGCCATCACCGGGCCAATCGTACCGGTTCCGCCAACCCCGATGTGTATCTAGCATCACTGAGCATTTGGTTTACTTTGACGACAAATTGAAAGTTCAAAGTTCAATTGAAGTTCATTATAATAATTGCATAAAACTGAAGCTCTACCTAGCAGGAGAAACAAGAAACATTTCCATTCCACAGCTGCTTAAATCAAAAACGTTTCAGTATGAATGAACGGTTTTCAATGAAAACGAGAGTCAAAACTAAATTAGGAAATTACTTCAACGGACGCCGTCTTTAGTTTGCACTTTCTCAAAAAATGTATTCTCTGCCTAAATCTCGTCAAGTATTGTATTGGTTTTTTCTCTCGCCAGCTTCTTATGCTGTCATCGTTCAATATTGCGCTGCGTAGGGATACATTTGAGAAGTTTAAGTTCTTGTGCAACTAATTTCCTAACAGCGTCAGCTGCACGCCGGACTAATATGAACTCTGATCCCATATCACCTAAAACAATAGTTTCATGTCGACAACTTGTTCCATTGCGTCGACTTAAAAACTTACGTTGCACAAGATGCACGCACTTCAGCTACATGCCAACGTGCGGTGCAATATAATGATGCACCAAAATGTGCATATGTTGTGTTTCCTTATGCGCCCCCTCCCCTCCCTGATCAGTCACTAGCGGTTCTACTCATGGTATTTGTGCGGAATGTAATATGTTTTCCGGCTTTGTCCCAGATTTAACTGCACGATTAATATCGTGTAATGTCCAAATGATCAGCAGACTAAAACAGTCTTACTGGGATGACTTTTTGCGCAATAGACAGTAAGCTATTTCGTGCAAATATGCAGACATCCATGATACCGTACTGGCTTTCATTGGACTAACAATTGCAAGGGGAGATTAATATAACGGCCGTGGTATTTAGCAAGAGCACGTACGTAGCTCTGTACGTGATGATCGTTAGCAGCACTCACTGACTTGGGGAATTAGTTAGGCAGTGACAATTATATATACATCTGGTAAAACTAAAACTCTTGAGTACATACTTTTTTTTTAACCTGACCAATCTTGAGGTCCACCAAAAACAGTGAGACGGGTAATACAACTCAGCCGTGAGACTATAGACCTTTTTCCAAATTGGCGCTGGTTGCGTTATTAGGAATGGAAACTTAAGGACTTTGGAAACAAATGCAATAATTCCCGATGGAATTGAAAATATTTGCAATAAGCCTATTCACACAGTCCCAAAGCGTGGCCCTAATCACTTCGAATAACCAGAAGAAGCAGCGGCCAGTATTAACGAAACGAAGATGTGTACTGGATGGGTCGTCTCAGATACATTAGTAGAGTTTTACTACATATAAATAGTTTACATTTTCTAATTTAACATGAGGTTGATGTCACGTACAACAGAAATAGCGCATTCGGCTAAATTAGCTTAAATTTTAGCTGTTTGTGGATTGTCTCAGTTACCTTCCTTAAATGAATCCCGAATCCTGTAGTCGAAAACACACTTCGCCGGCAAAATGAAAAAACTTCCTACACCGAATGACTCTGTGAAGTTCTTGGAGTCCCAAACCATCACACAAATGAGAACAGAGCCAAAATGTTTCCCTATTTTGCACTTCGACGGCAATGGGTCCGCCATCTTGGATGGCAACAGTAAGTTGCCGTTCCCAGGCCACGGATGGAACTATTTTAAAAAAAACAAGCAGGATAGCCAAGGGACTGGGAACGGCAACTTATGACGTCATAAACCAAGATGGCGGGCCACGACTGTCGAAGTTCGACGTCATTCTCGTTTATATGATGGTTTGGACCCCAAAGACAGAATAATTCGGTGTAACATTAGTTCATTTTGCCAGCCGGAAGTGTTCTCCACGGTGTTCAAGGAATCGTATTCCTTGAACACCAGCACAACAAGTTATGAAATCACAGTAAAACCACATCACGGGTTTCCTACAAGGATGCAAGGATGAATTCATTGTTCGAGATTTGAATTCATTGTTCATATTATTTTGCACTCAAGGTGTTTTTCACTTCTGGATTTCTTTACTGAAATGTGGAACTACTAGTGATAGATTCCTTAGCAATTGTTCTCCTAAAACATGTCGTGGTGACAATTAACTGCAGCTATTGTCTACCTATTCAGCTAATCATTCTGATGCTGAGGTATTCCAAGGGGACTTCGATAAACTTGTGAAATGGGAGAAAACATGAAAGATGAAATTTAAACTGAATTATTATATAAAATTTTGGGGGTCCAAAACAATCACTCAAACGATAACTACCGCTGTGGGTTCATTGTATTCTACATATTTATAACGAGTTTGGAGCGTTCCAGTACCAAAAGTTTGCCAAACGTTTACTAGATCTTTCGACCCCAAGGGTCCTCATCAGAGGGTTATGGGCTCGCCATCTTGGATTATGGCGTCAGTGAGTTGCCGTTCCCAGGCCCCGCGCTATGTTGTTGTTTTGATTGTTGGCCGCCTGTGGACTGGGACCAGCAGTCACTGACGTTATAATCCAAGATCGCGGGCTCATGACTGACGAAGTGCAAAAACAGGTAAACGTTTTTGCTTCGTCAGTTCTCGTTTCTGTGATGGTTATAATTGAGTATAACATTAAAGGGGCTATGTCATGGTAATGCGCATGCTCTCAAGTCATGTCAGAAACAAAGCCTTCAAAGTCATGAAACGCAAGTTGTAAGCTCAACAGGATAACAAGAATTGATAAAATGGTCATATATTGTGAAAGCTGAAAGTATCTAAATACAGGAAACACAATTTTGACAGCGAATGGAATTATCTAATTTAATGTCCAGCCTGGACCAAAATTACATTGAGAGTTTCTAATCCGTTTTAATTTTCCCCAATTTTAACCATCCACGTTCCTTTTTGACTTATCGTCATCTCTCCTGTGTTTTTCTACCAAGTTAACCTGCTATTTTTAGATTTCGTGTGATTTGTAGAGAATTTCGCACATCGCAAAAATGCTTTAAATAGCCGTGGCAGACCCTTTAACAAGTGCTTCCATTTTGCCTGTATTTCAGGATTCCTTTAAGAGTTGGACGTAAGTGTCCTTTGGTGCACCTTTTTGAGGGACCAGGACCAGGACGGCTACGTCAACGACGACGGCAGGGAACAAAATTATTAATTACAGAATACAATAAACAGCACGTTGGATTGCACCAAAATGACAACCTGTTCACCTTCGTTTGTAGAAATACAACGTGAAAAGCATAAATATTGGGTTTGATAGGCAACGTGAACAAGGAAATAAAAAATATGCTGTTATTAATTTTGCTTTAAAACTAGGGTTTCTGCTTTCTATGAATTAGCACTCCTTCACGCAAAGAAGAATAAAAACGAATGGATGAGACACAAAGGAAAAGAGAAAACGAGAAAGTAGAATTCCAGCTGCCGTCGTCGTAGCCATTGCCCTAAGGTCCCTAATATATAGGTAACCGCGCGCCCCAATCCTGCCGAGTAATAGACTGGTTGCGAAGCTGACTTTCCTGGAAGAACTTTAAAAAAAGTGAACCGATCTGTCACGTTTGATATGAATAGCTAAGTAGTTGTAAAGCACATGTTCAGCACATGGAGCAGAGGGCATTTAACGACATTAAAACATGTGTTAGATGATGCGAATTCAGTTGATGGAGAAGATCGATATAAGTTTTGGGATGCATCTATGCACGTGTTTCTGGAATCTTCGTGAAATATATTTAAGGATTATTTGTTGTTTATTTACCATCACGAATGTTGATCATAAAGATAAGTTCTACTGAAACAAGGGATTCGCAAAACCGAGCCATGATTACATGGTGGCATACAAGTGTTGGTATCAGTATAAACCGTTTTGGATGTTTTTAGAGTGTCGGTCTGTCGCGACAATGGATAAAATGTATTTAAAAGCATGTTATCTCAGTTGGTTTCGTGCACCGTCTCCACAAATAGAGTTAGGCAGTATTCCCTTGTTGCTTTTCACTTAAACAAGTGCTGTATGAGAAAACGTAATGCCTCCCTTGGGAACCGAGGTCTCTATGCATTTCGTTTTGAACGTTTCGTATTTTGGCAATCAAATTTGTCTTGTATTGCTAGTGATTTATAGCTGGCTGAATATTTCGTGGCATTGTTGGAAAGAATCAAACCAAAATCATTTTAACTGAAATGTATCTTCAAGTTATATCGGATTTTGGTTTCGTGTCTGTGAATGTATTATTATGTTAAAGAATGCATGGTTTAGGGAGATCAAAGAATAGTTGTTGCTCAGAAAGTCGATATTCGATTTGAAACTTGTACCATTTCTATACTATAACTTTGCAAACATCATAAATAGACCGTGTCTCTACACGCTCCTCTTTTGCTCATTATCACCTCGATGTATGGAATGAAACGTGAGTTTCTTGAGCTGAATGATGTAGAGATTACATGGACTAACAGACAACAATAGTAATTCTGCGGTTAATAATTATTGTTAAGTCAGTGTCCCGGGACTGCTTTAAATATGAGTAATCTCTAAGTTAAACAATCACAAGTCGGAACTTTGGTTCAATGCCGAAAGTGCTGCAGCGATGACTCAGGTGACAAAGTCAGTGCGGATAGCTTTTCTTTATGCAGTACTCGCACTGGTGTTTGCACTTGGTTTTCTGTTGAAGTACATCCCTTTGTTAAGGAATGTGATAATTCAGGCATTCAGTACGATCAGCAACACAAGTATGGCACCTCAAATGTACTGGGATTCGCTGTTCAGCAGAACCATGTTGCGAAGTGTTATAAGCTGCTCGCTCATAGACTTAAACAAAAAAGTTAAACTGGGAGAGAAGGCCTACAGCTGTCCTGTGGTATCTGCAATTGATCAGCGGCCGTATCGCTTGCTGGACCTCGCCAGAGGCGAGAGGCCCCTAGTGCTCAATTTTGGGAGTGTCACTTGCCCAGTGTTCCGTCAGAATTTGAAAGTGTTTGAAGAAATAGTCCGCAAGTTCAACCATAGCGTTGACTTTGCCATTGTCTACATTGAAGAGGCACACCCTAAAGACGGATGGGCTTTCAAGGTAAGCTAGAACAAACTTTGCGGATGTTACAATTAGTCGGTTTTGTTAGATAAGCTTTGCCCTTGCTATTTCTCAAAATGTTTGTATACTTTAATAAAACAAATAAATACTGTTTGGGAGATCAGAGTTCATAATGAACTCTGTTATAAAGATTCTTGAAACTAACGTACTTCTTGTTTCTGGCTAAATTTTCGGGCGACTTCTCCCTGTACTTCGTCAGAGCTGTAAAGTGAATAACATTTACTGCACATTACAAATAAAATAAAATAAAACATTCCACTCAACAATACATTACTTCGAAAATGATATTCGGCTTAACAACACGTCTTTTTCTCAAAACAAGATACTTTCCATAGCAGCGCCGACGCCCTCCATAGAAACTTTATGGAATACTAATAAATTTAAAATAGCAGTAAAATCGGCCATACAGTGATCTATACAAGATAACTACATCGATTAGTTGCTGGTTAAGTTGTAAACTGCCGGGTATATCTGAGAACGCATGTATATAAACTTTCGACAACCATCTCCTTCATTTTTTGTCGAATTTTCGTCTTCAGGACCAGCTGTCGGTGCCAAGACACAGATCGATGTCTGACAGGTGCTGCGCTGCCCAACTACTGAACCCAGTTCACCCATGCTGCACTGTCGCAGTAGATACGATGTTAGATGCGGCCAATATTGCCTACGGAGCTGTGCCGATACGCCTTTATATCGTGCAAGAAGGAACAGTAGTATACCAAGGAGGGCCTGGTCCAATGGCGTATTACATGGAGGAAACATACACGTGGCTAAAAAACTATATCGTTGATACATCGTAAACAGCAGACACTAACAGCTGCCTGCTCTAAACCGACCAAAAGTAGAGTTGGCGCACTTTCCCGCGCGACTGAAAAACTGAAAGCGCACCGTTTTGTGCTATTTTGTTTGCGGTAAGGGTACCTTTTGTCAGAACAAAAAGGGAGCCGGGTCTGACAGAGGGTTAGCGCTAGAAATGCCAGCTCAAATCTTCCATCACATAACATAATAAGTTTTTGTTGATCGAGCCCATGATTTTGCTCACTCGCTGAGCACAAAATTGTAGCTATAGTTACCGGGGCATAAACTAACAATTCAACTCTAGCCCAACTTGTTGTTGGAAGTGACTGGAAACACTGCTTTTATATAAAGAGAGATATTAGTATCTGCTTGATAGCCGGTGCCAGCGTTGCTCAAATGTATATTGATTAAACAAAAAAATAAAATTAATACACCATGTATTTTTTTTTGGCTTTTGCATTTTTAAAATTTATGTATATTTCTTGTACAATGAGTCAGCAGTTTTTATAATGTATGAAGAAATAAAGTTTATAGGAATCATTGGAACTTTAGAAATTTTGCTTGCTAAATGTACAAAGTAAATGGTTTCTGTACATTAGAAAACAACTAGATTACTCTGTCAATTAAATTTTTTGCACAAGTTGCATGAGCTGAAGTTCGTATACAGAGATACAGAAAATACTTTAAGACTTTTAAGCTATGTATCCTATGGCCTATTTGAGAAAGTATTTGCTAGAAACACGAATGTTTTTCTTATCTATTTTTCGCTTCGGGCCACTTGAATAATAATGAAAATAAATCAGGTTTTCAATTGTGAGTTTGTTAATGGCTGAACGTCTCGGTAGTGGCTGATTTTTGTACATTGTAGTGTATAGGTATCAAGGTAGTGTTTCTCCAATCGCTCTTTTGTAAATATATGCTGTTCAAATCCGCGCGTACGTGCTCATGCTAAATACCTCGGCCGTTATATTAATCTCCCTTTGCAATTGTTATTGAATGGTAACCGAGGACCACATGAAGGATATCTGCATACTTGCACGAAATAACTTACTCTGTATTGCGAAACTGTCATCCCCGCGAGACCACTTTAGTCTGTTGGTCAGGTTTGTCCATTGGATGATAATGATCCTGCGGTTAAGTCTAAAACAAAACCGTAAAACATGTTGAATTATGTAATGATAAATTCGTGCGGTCCAGGGTGACTCTTGGACCTTACACTATTTTTTATGGCTGTATCCTCCGGCACTGGGTTTGGACGCTTTGATATATCGTTGAATTTTGTCTTTTGTACAACAGGTTGTTGGAAAGTATCTTGTTTTGAGAAAAAGGCGTGTTGTTAAGCCGAATATAATATAAAAAGAGGAAATGACTGTTAAACATTGAAGGCAATTTGTTTTTCAGTTTGCAGTAAAGGAGTTTAGCTGTTTGTTCATGCTTGAATGGTATGACGGTTTCGCCCTTTCATTTGAAGCTTTTCAAAACCTTCCCGCCTTTAAACAGATAAACATGGTTTTTCTAACTGCCTCGTATTTTGTGATAGATTTAAAAAGACCGATAAAGTGCAAAACCAACGTAACTACACCCGTTTGACTACATATACCCAGAAACATCGTCTGTTGCTAGTTGGTAAAATACAGCTTTGTTTCGCGTGTCTTGTACGCTGTCATTGTAAAGAAACAATCCGCTCGGATGTCACATTCAGTTTGAAACAACACTCTAGTTAACAACTGGTTTGGAGAACAATGCAGTTTCCGTCTAATTGTAACTAGTCTTTTCTTGTTTTTACCGACTGATTTCCTTCAATTTCCTGTGTTTCATAGTTTCTCAGTTTCTCTGTTATTTTTCAAGTTGCCGACGTGTTTACGATCTGAATTCTGATCGTTGCACATTCGTGCACACACCTGATTATGGCATAATCGCTTCGAGCAATATTGTAACTCAAATGAAATATTTACACGAAATGTTTCGTTCGCAACACGGATAACGAAAAATGGATATTATAACACACTAAAACGAAATCGATTTTGGCTTTAATAACACTCTTGAAACTTCAACACTAATATATTGATCGAACAACATGCATTTTGTAACCCTAATAGCAAACGTGAACGGAAATTCGCAACACTTTATTATCTGGTCGCTAAGCATTATTAGTTAGTGTATTTCCTTTATAACACCGCATAGTTACGCATTTGAACATTTACTAAATGACAAAAGCTGTTAATACAATGGAAACATTTAATGCCAGTTTTGGACATTCATTTGCGATTATATGTCAGTTCCGGTTATTTTAGTTTTCAGCTTGGTAGGCAGTTGGATGCTTAAAGCCCAGCTGGTGTTTGAAAAAAGGCTTAGCAATGTTGAAAGGGGGGGTTACCCATATTTTAAATCATTCAGTACACAAGTTTCGATATCACGTTTATTAAAATGCCACTAAAAGCAAAACCTCTCTAATGGTGACTCCCCTTAGGCGCTTTTCAGCCCCATTTTATACATTTACAAATAATGAACAAACTAAACATAAATGGGTTAAAAAAACATCTGGCTGGGAGGCTGACCAAAAGGCTCTCGCATGGCCGGCGGGCAGATGACTCGAACTCGGGACCTCAGAGTTGTGAGTCAGCGTAGCTACCTTTGACTCAGGACTTTATCTATTTTCTCACTGATTGTGCTTTTGCTGCACAACATGATCTTAATATGTTCCCATGGCAACCATTGACATTACAAATCCAGATCAATATTTTCAAAACATTCGGGTTTCTTAGCATCTACTCTGTGACTGATGCGAAATTGAATATTTGAAGTATAAAAATTAGCTTTCGAAAAATCATGAACTTTTGACAAAGGCGTTTCAAGAAACTGACGCTGCAGTAATTTAATGTTTAAACCCCCGAATTATTTCCGTCTGTCAGATTTCACAGTTCTGTATTAAAAATGGTCCTGAATACCATATCACTTCCTTCCATATTTATCAAATATTATCGCCCAGATTTCCTACTAACCACTCCTAGGCCGATTCACATGACAGAAACAGTGGTTTACACTGGTGTTTGATACAAGTGTCACACCACAACATCAAGTGACAGTAATCATTGGTCGACTGAACAAAAGCAATTTTCTTTGATATCGGATGAGTGATAAAACACAAAAGTTCTCTCTTGTTTCTGCAGCATTTTAGGTTCGGACAACTTAAACAGTGCTTCTCGTATCTTGTTCTCTCTTGTTTCTGCAACATTATAGGTTCAGACAACTTAAACAGTGCTTCTCATATCTTGTTGTACCCTGATTCCAAGTTGTTCAGTACATGTTCATCGATTAGACGGTCACTCTCTTAGGTCTAAAGTGCGCCACAAGTTCAAAGACAGCGTGCCTTCTTTTCTACAAACAATGGGTGCACCTGCAATTATACTGTCTGTCTTACAAGACACTTTTAAAAGAGAGTGTCTCGACGGGAGGTGTTCTCTGACGGGTTAAGGTTAAATAAATTGCTTTTTGGGGATACAGTTTTAGACCTTTTGACGGTTGACATTTAACTCCATTGAGACAATCGTAAAGTGTTTCTGGGTAATATACTTACCAACTGAGATTTCTAAGACAATTAATGTAAAACACCAAGCGCACAAAGCTAATCTATTGCTGTAACTTGGTTGCTTTGTAAAAGCTCACGCAACTTGCAAGTATATAAGAATCGAGAAGCGCAACTAACTGAATCCATTGGCTCTGTTGTGATTCACTTGTTCTGCCGGATGAGCTGCGGCGCACTTTAATAAATAGACATTGGTGGTATTCCCGCCGGCAATAGTCTTTTTTTATCAGTATCGGAAAGTATTATTTTATTAATTGCTTCAAGTATCGTCAGTTTCAGAATTGTTAGCTAGTTAGATTACGAAAGGTAAAAAAAAAAGGTTTCAAAAAGCTGAATACGATTCGCTATACATTACGATACATGGTCTAATATATTCCTACTGTCCAATACAGATGTATTTGCGAGTGATATCAGTTACTTGGCAATGTCAGGGTTATGCATTAGCGACATTTACTAAAAGGTGAGACGACGTTTACAAAAAGAAACGAAACTCCAACTATTTTCTGAGAGGATAGGAGTTTGTGTCTGTAAACATTGGTAAATGATTGTGATATTTCCGTGTCATCCAGTATTTGTCTGCCGCTGAGCTCGAGGATCTAATAAGTCTCAGACCCACCTACTCAATATCGCACGTGGCTATCACATGTGAACTGTACGAGCATGTTCAGTCTCTCAATCTCGAATCACGTGCAAGTCCTTTGTACCAGCCATTCTCTCACTTGCTCCATTCTGTAGCCCATGGGCCCTGCCCCTCCCTCGTATATAACTGTGCCGTTTTCTATGCCATACATTCGTATCGGCGCAGCTCCGTATGCAATATTCGCGGCATCGAGCATCGTATCCACGACCACATTGCACGGCAGTTTGTAGGAAGCCAGCATTTGCGCTGCCACACATCTCTCCGTCTGCGTCTGATGCGATGCAATCGTGTTGTTGTTCTGTGGATAGAAATAATACAACTATCATTAATTTGCAGAGAATGTGATATGAGCCGGAAACGATATGGACGCTTTATGTCGGTTGCTACTCCTCTACCATTTGTTTAACACCACCTGCGAACGACTCGGTGATACTTTAGAATCTGTCAAAGACACGATAATAACTGACTGAAACTACACTAATAAGTCTTACTGCATTAGAAAAGCTTCTTTACTTTAGCCTGTGATTTCAACGAACTATTAAACACAATGCTTTAAAACAAACGTATAGCCTTTATATACTGTAACCTATACAGAAAAGAAAGGTTAGCATTAACACAATTAGGAGTCAGGTTAACTTTTTAAAATAATTTAACTTCAATCGGCTTGGTTTCCTGCACTCGTGACAATCTCTTCCTGTTTATATCGGTTAAGTAAACTAAGATCCCACCAGTCACACCTAACTTTCCATGTCTTTCTCTCTTCAGTTCAGACAATGAAATAAGTTTAATAAAATAATAATAATAAAATATTCTTATATGCGCATTCAAAAACCTCAATGCGCTTATAAAACATAATTACTAAATTTCTTCCACCGTAAACCAATGGACAGTATAAAGGTGTCTCACCTCGAAACTCCATCCGTCGACTGGGTGGGCTTCTTCTATGTAGACGATAAGGAAATCAGAGGCGTGGCCGAAGTCCTTCACGATTTGCGCAAATTCCTTTAGGCGTTCTGTAAAGATTGGGCACGAAGCGCTCCCAAAATTCAATACCAGGGGCCTGTTGAGCTGCATTTGGTTTAACAGCCGGGAGCAGGTTTTGCCATCCACGGAGACAACCGGGCAGTTGTAGGCCTTGCTTCCAAGCCTGACTTTCTTGTTCAGGTCGAGTATCACACAGTGCCAAACATTGTGCAGCATTTGCCAACTGAACAACGAATCCCAGTACACTTCCAGCGGCAGCTGTGTGTTTGTCACTGCATCAAAACTCGTGCAGATAAATCCTTTCAGAAAAGGAAGGAGCTTCATTACCGATCCAATGGTGAAGACCACGGCAAGACATGCATAAAGAAGAATCTGCTTGAGACTAACAACAGTAAGTGAGGAGGTCATATTGAACTGCGGCTCAGCTATCGTCGTCAGGAACTTGATTGAATGAAGGTAACAGCATTTGTGACAGGGTTTTATAGCTACTTGACTTTTCCATGGTTTACGCATTTCCTACAATACCTCAATCACCGCAGACGTAATTGTTCGAGAGTTCCAGAACAATAGGCGTTGTTCCGCCAGTTACAATGGTTGTTATTAAATCTCACGGAAGGAAATAGAACATTACGTGTACTGTACTGTGTATAGATGAAAAAGATTACTCGCTAAACTCTAGGAAGTAGGAATATATGTCGATTGTTCAGAAATATGTCAAATATGCCTTACATACTGTATCCAGTCTATTGTGGCAATGGAAGAAAAAATGCATTTGACGAAATATTGCATGATGTCTTGCCACAGCCATATTTTATAAAACTATTGACTCATGATCATTCCGTTGCTGTAGCGGTGTCTGTGTGTAAATATTTACATACCGTTGATATGGTCCATTACCAGTCTTAAAGTGATTATATTAACATAGGATCACAAATCTAAAATCAAAGGTAATGAATGGCGGTTTGCTAAATTCCAAGCAAATATGGCATGAGTCTTTTTTGAAAATAGCATTTCTGTTGAAAAGTTATTTGTCATGCATAATTCTTGTTAAACACGAACCCTAATTGCTCGCATGATGTCATTCACGCGTACGTACACCTTCAGTTGCACAATCAGTAGTTATTAGCATTCATGGCACGCGTTCACAACGAAGAAGATTCCACTTCGGTTGTACAATTTACGAGAGCAAAAATCACTTTCAACCCGAAAACATCTAAAAGTTCATGTGTTTTTGCTTTCACCAAATACAAAATATAGCTGTTATCTGATCGCATGTCTTTCACAAAGACAAAGATCGCTTTGCTTTTCACAAGCCTAAACAATCAGGAAAAATAACAGTTGGCACTTGACGTACTTTTTACGTTCAGACCTGGCTGTAAAGCAATGCAACCCACGGGAATAAACCGGAACATGTTTTAACCTTATCACGAAACCGGTTTCAATTATTCAAGCAGACAGTGATGTTTATAAGTAACGGAATGTTTTCCAACATTTCAGCCAGAGCCACCAGTTCTTGAAAATTGACTACAGAACGCAAATTTCAGAGCGCACAGCATGACTTTTCACAAGACAGTGATAGTTAATAACTGTCATTGCTACAGTCTGTCATAAGTACTGATTTGAAATATTTTGAACAGTATTCAAATTAATTAATAATCTACAACAACTAGAATAGGTTGAGATTTGAAATATAATCTCAATTTAGGATAAAACTTCATTATGAAGTAGGACTCGAATTACTATACCGTTACATATTATTCATGAAAACTATAAATTCACAAAATTTGTTGTATGTTTAATTTCGGTAAATGACGTTAACAGTTGTTGATAACTTGAAGTTTGTTTACCTGTCGTCACGATTTCAGACGACACTTTTCACACAAACCCACGTGGTACTAGAACGAAGCACCAATGTTTACTCCAACAGGATGTTGTTTTGAACACTGATGGCAGCGGGTCGGGCTTGATTTCGTGCACTACAGTTGGTATAAGACAAACCATTTATTGGACTTATAATTATGCTTTCGACTGCCACTTATTTGCATCACTAGAGAATCAGCCCTTGTCCATGAAACGCTTCTGAACTGCTTCATCTACATCAGCAAGTTCAAACCGTTTTTGCTACGTTGAAAAGACTGGCATTAACAAATAAGATACGAGTTCGGGACATTACATGTATCTTCAGTTTAATAGATGTAAAAAATAAATGTAACGAAGTATTCTCGTGCATGTTCCTTCTTCCCCTTGGGACAGGAGATATATTGAATTTTGTTGATATGTGCACTTTTGAGTCAATTAAGGTCAGTGAATAGAGTGAATTGCTGGTCGGGCAAGTCGCTGAAGCGTTTCTAACAGAATTAAGTTAACTATTCTATAGTTCGGGAACAATCCTTGAAAAACAAATACAATGTGTAGTTAGGGTGTATGTGACGTCCCACGTGATTGCCTCGAGCAATTAGTTGTTGAAATACCCGTATGTCATGCTGAGAAAGTAATGATCCGACATCCAAAGATAAGGTTTATCACTTTAAAATGCGGAAGGTACCACTGTGAGGAAAAACTATGAACAGAAAATAAATATATATGTATAATAAAATAATCAAAAAAGAAAATAAAAGCAATCACCACCCGAAACATATATTTTCCATTTTCTGTGCATACTTCCAAATAACACAGAACAATTCTTGATAGATACGAGACCTGTTTACAGGTTGTCACGAGTGCTAAAATACTGGACAACATGACACAAACCCATCATAAAGAAAAGCAGTAATTCGCACCGCAAATGTGAGGTAATTTAGAGTTCTGTCTCCAACCTTTGCTTGTAGAATTCGCCATAAACACATAATCTATATGTCAGTAAAGGGTCGGATCTGATTGCGTGTGTGTAGGGTCGCTAATGTAAGTCGTTTAATTTACTTGAAGGTATTGCTTCTCTCTCATTTACTTCTTTCATAAGGGAACTAGTCTTTGTCTAGTTCATTTTCCCCTTGGGACAGGAGATAGATTTATTATGTTTTTGGTATGCGATTGCATTGCACAATTTTCAGTATCAGGAATGTCAAATGAACTGTTGTTAGCCGCTAACCAACCTATGTTCTCTATTCCGCCTATAATAATGCCCACTTTTCTTGCCTGAAGTCCTCTTCACACATGTGAAAAAGAAGAACTGACCGGATTTTTGTTGTCACGTGATCACAGAGGTAATGTGTTGAATGGTGTACGTGCCTGAGGTTCAAAGAGTGCAATGAGCTGTAAAATTATCCCTATGCAAGAAGGAATCAAAATATTCGACACCTGCATGTTGCTAGAGATTCGGTACCAAACATCTTGAGGCAACAACAAGAGAGTTAGTAATCTTTTGCATCACCAATAACTAAAAAAGCAGTTAATGTAAGCATTTGCACAATTGCAATTCGTTTTGCATAGCTAAGAATGTAAAATGTGTTTACATGTTGTCACGAATACTCAAATGCTGGATAATAACGACACAAACCCATTATAAAGAGTATTGGTATTTTTTTTACTTCATAAGTGGGTAATTTTGGATCATTCCTAAAACCTTTCTTGTACAATACTCTATGAACATATTAATTTGTATATCACCAAAGGGTCGGGCCTGGTTCATTGAACAGTTGCAACTCTAAGTATTTTATATTACTTAAAGCATTCTCTGCTACCAGTTATTTCTTTGATTAGGGAACCAGTCATTTGCTAAGGTGGCACATACTGGTGGTTTTGTTCAAACGAAATAAACAAACATTTTTGCTAAACAGCCAAGTTCCGCAACATACGAACTGGCCCAATGTCGCGTACATTTCCCCTTGGGATAGGGGATATATCTATTTCTATTGACCAGGTGCTGTAAAACTATCCAGAAGCGGTTAGGAAAATGGCTGAAGTGTTTCCTAACTGCCGATAAACTTTATAGTGAAATATTCTGAGATAATGGTAATATTTCTTACCTGAAGTCCTTTTTTGTACTTCTGAAAGAAATATCCATTGATATCATCACGTGATCACAGAAGCGATGTGCACTCGGTGCACGTGCCTCAGATTCTACATGACTGCCACGTGCAATCAGCTGTTACAATACCAATATGCAACAACAAGAAATTATTCAACACCTAGAGATGAAGTAGTTCGATTTTCACATATACAGATGGAACATTTTGAGACGGGAAGAACTTAATTACTTATAATTTTCTTTAACCAATAAAACAGAAGCAGCTAACGCCCGACAGTTTACTTATCACGTGGAACATTCTTGGTGGATGTGGAATTTGTTTACATATTATCACGACTGCTAAAACACTGAACCAACATGATGCAAACCCATGATTAGGAGATGTATGATTTTCCACTCCACAGATGGACAATTTAGTATTCTAAACACCCTTGTAGAATTTCTTACAGCACATCCATCTCTGACAATTCATTTTAAATTGATACTGATTTCTTCACGAACACTTTGTCTTTGAGCATCCACTAAACAATATCCATTTGTTTCTTGATATAAATGCTGCGAAAATGTCGGCTTAAATTAGTTTATTCATATTTGAGTGGATTTTCCTTGAATAGTTTCGTTATTATTATAAGCTTGCACCTGCCTACATCACTGATCTTCTCCAGAATTATACTCCTGCCAGACACCTACGTTCTTCTCACAAGTCTCTACTTCAAGTCCCTAAAATCAGTACTCAAACCTATGGTCAACGTTCCTTTTCATATGCCGCCCCGTACTTATGGAACACTCTACCACAGTCAATCAGAAATTCATCGGCTACCGACTCTTTCAAAAAAGCAATACTACTAGGCGATTACCCTTATAACCCAAGAGAAAATTTTCCTGCACTCTCAGTAGTTAAACAGACCGCACTGTACACACGAAATGGGAACATATCCCGGCACCTGATATCACCTACACCTATGCAGTGACTGGCCGATAACTACATATTTAGATTAACTGACGTGCTACTGATAGGTTCAGTTCAGTTACGAAAGATGATATAAATATCACGTTTGATTTTGCAAGGGAAGATACCACAGCCTCTGATCACAATACAAATACCGCTGGATACCAAAACGTGCACATGGGCACTGTTAAAAGAGCTTGCAAGGCGCTGGGAACGAGAATGGTCAGTCCCTGGCAATAAATGCCGGTGGTATAGCGGTACAGCGGCGTATCAACTACACTACTAAGTACACGGTTTTTTTTATATAGAACCAGATATTTTGGCTGAGGCTCATCGTTTTTAATATTTTGGGCATTTCAGCCTCAAATTGTTCTTAAACTGTTCTTATTTCTATAATTAATAAGATTGCTGTAGATTGGAAATAATAAATGAAATGAACACAACCTCGCTTCGTAGGGTTCATTAAGCACTGGCAACAAGACTTTAAAAAAGGAAAACAAATTAAGCGCAGGAAATAATATTTCGTCTTGAAACATAGTTATGGCTCCGAGTCTTCGCAGCCTCGGATTCGGTTCTTAAATTATTCTTAAATTTTGGGCGATCCGAGCCTCATTGTTCTTACAAAGTTGTTCTCACACTTGCACACTTTTACAGTCAACTCCACATGATTACACAGTGAGCGGAAGTGACAAGATACTGTTTTCTCATAGTATTTTGATGGTTGTGAAATTTGTTTTGAGTAAATGTGTAAAAAGTATTTCTTTCTTTATTTATTTATGTACGATATTTGTACAGGCATGTCCAGTTCAGCTAATTCCCGGGTCAAACGCCGAACTTCACATGTGCCGAACTAACTTGCAGTTGAGGTCGACACAAATCAATTAAGTGCGACTGTCGGGTCAAACGTCGAACTTAATAGTCGATCTTAAAGTCTGCAGTGTTCAGATTGCAGCAAATCCTGTCATTTCGTTCAGCGGGCTTTCGAAAAACAAAAACAAAGTCAAAATGGCGCCAAATAGAAATTCTCGACTCCTACTCTACAAAATGATTGGAAATTCACAAAGAAGACGATCAGCCGTGCAAGGTTTGATTCTATATCTTCAGAGCAGAAGACAACAGTTGATTCGCCTGACATTTCTCCTGGCTCTATTTGTCTTTTCACGGAATAAATAAATTAAGAATTTAGTTCGGCACATGTGAAGATCGACGTTTGACCCAGAGTCGACCCAAAGCCGTTATTCCCGACCGATCGAGTCGAAAGTTCGACTGAGGTCGATCCTAACAACAATAGTCGAACTTAATTGATTCACGCGTCGAACTTCACATGCACTTAATTCACTGAACTTAGTTCGGCACATGTGAAGTTCGGCGTTTGACCTGGGCCTAAGGCTGGTTTAAATGGAGGCCTGTAAACTATGAATTTAATGTACACACACAAAAAGAAAAACTGATAACCAAACAGCAACAAAAACTACAAAAACGCAATACGATTAATGGCCTTTACGTTCGCTACAATACACTAAACTAATTACACATTGCACAAATACGATTTCAAGGCTTTCAGTTAAATTTAAGCAGTGATGATGTCTTCCTAATGTGACAAGGTAACGTATTCCACGTCCTTGCGCTATTATACCGGAAAGAGCTGTGGTATTTAGCTGTCTTAGCTAGGGGCAAACGTAAGCGGTCTCTCAATTGACCATAATAAAAAAGATGGCGACTGGTACATTTACCCATAATTCTTAGCGGACAAAATCCCTAAAAACACTCATAAAAATGCACTGAAAGGTCCTAAAAACTTCAAACCTAGCATTCACAATGTTTTTAATGCGGGGACGAATTTTGCAAAAATATATGGTATGTATAGTATGCAAAAATATATGCCTATTCGTTGTGTTAGGTTCGCAAGGCATTGTTGTTAAATGTACATCCGCCATCTCTTTTGTTATGGTCAACTGGTCTCTATTGCACGTGTTATAGGCGTGGTAGTCAATAGTGAAGAAGATAGGCGGGCTCAAGGCCGCATGCAAGCATTTGAAAATTTACAGGCAGGTGTGATACTTCCTACGGTGTTCCAAGGATGTCCGGCTGAGTGTAGCGCTTACATCTTGTTGCTCAACTTTGCATCCTTCAATAATGCTGACAGCGCGCCTCTGCAACTTTTCTAGGTAGTCCCGGTTTGTTTTTCCACAGCCATCCCAAACTGCACAGCAGTAATCAAAGAGAGGAAGTATCATAGCGTCATATAATTTATTATATGTATGTGAGTGTTTTACTGAGAACTAAACCACTCAGAATCCATACGACACTACATCCGGGTCCCGAGTGGCATATTTTCCATATGT
>JANVCJ010079508.1:0-30657 GCA_026413505.1 Epizoanthus ramosus | reverse complement strand
GGGCACTGAAAGGGAAAAAGTATAGTTATGTCACCATCTATTGCCTCATTTAATACCATAAACCGAACAAATTGTAGAACCGTTGCCCTCTCAGAACTACAGCTGCAGGGCCAAGTCATAAAATAGCTTGTTGCCCGACCATGTATCAGTTCCATTTCCCACATCTGTTTCCATCATCCATCCATCCATCCATCCATTCCAATTTCCAATCCGTCCATCCATCCACCCATCTATCCATAAATAGAGTTATTATTATTATTATCCATCAAACTGACCATCCATTCGTCCGTCCATCCAACCCATCCATAGAAATCCATCTATAGAAATCCGAAGTTGAATAAAGTGTATGTATGTACACGTATATGTATGTATGCACGACAGCGTAGTTCTATTACTAAACTAAACGTGAATGTATGCAGCAGTGAATGAACTACCAGTTCTATGTAATGTCTTACATTACTTGATGTTTTCCGTGAGCTTTCTAATGTTTCTGTTGATTTTGTTCTTTCAGAGAACATACATATTCGCCTTTCTGCTTTGCTCGCGCTTGTTTATTCTCCGACATGACCTTATATCGAGAATTTCAAAGGTGGGTTTCTTGCATTTTATTCTAAAAATGTTAATGTTTCATATTTCGTATGAGCTGATATGTAATTTGATTACATATGATGCAGTCTGGTTAGATAATTAGGAAAATGAATAAAAATATGTGTTTTTTTTGGAAAAAATTAAAACGTATACCAAATTTGTTGCCGAACTGAACGCAAAGGAACACTCCCTGAATATCAACAATGTGGGGTTAATGCTCGTTTCCATCTCTCAAAATGCCCTAAATTAGTTACCAGTTTCCCAGGGCCTAACAATAAACCTAACCCTTTCTCGGTCAAGGGCGTTTTGACAGATGGAATCTAGCATTTACCACAATGTGGTGATTGCGCATTTAATATTAACTCCAAAAATTATCCATATGATTATACCAAAAAAAGAATCCTTTCATTATCTATATTTTTATCTAAAATATCAATTCCCCAACCCCCTTTCTTGCGGTGTTATTTCTAAACTTTAGAGTGATTTTACAAAGTCTGTGAACTGGGGAACTGCACCCCAATAGCAATGGAGGTAAACATTTTAAATGGAGAAAAGTTATCAAAATCTTTAAACACCTTAACCGCTTAACCGTGATCAAGTACCGCAACTAATATTTTCTACAGTACATTATTGGTCAAAATCCCAGTCAGGTCCTGAAAACCCACATTCCGTGACTTTCCATGACGAATTTTGATTTTCTAGGAATTCGAGGCTTGGCAAATGAAGTTCCTAAATTCCATGACTTTCCGGGATTTCCACGTACCCATACCAACCATGCCCTCACGGTTATTAATAAGTCCACTGCATTACCAAAATGTATACTTTAGATACAATTCTCGGGAAAGTTGAAATAATTATAATTATGGTATTTAGAAGGAAATACAAACAATCAAGATATTTTGGCGTTTAAAAAGTATAAAATGTTCATATTTGCTCACCATGGTTCAAATCCCCTTTACGTAGTAAGAAGTCAGGCTTATAAATCGATCTTCAGGTGCTGGTCGTTCAAAGCATGGATAGCACCATCCGCAGATAACTAATTAACGCCGGAGTTTGCATTACTTGGCCGTGTTATTTGGATTTTAATGTTTGTAGCAGTTTGTATAACATTCCGTTTAAAATGATGCGATAATGGGAACAACTATATAGATCTAGTCGTTACTTCGCAGTTTGGCGTGTTTATGTTTTTATTTGTTTGTCCCACAAAGGGTTGTGCAGAACAGATCAGGATAGGAACTCAAGAGTCGGTGAGTTCACGGTTTTTTATTTTAATACTTGATAGTTGATTTTGTAAGCCAACTTGTAGTATAGAACGGGTATGGTCAAACCGAAGAATCAGAAGAAGGAAGAAACAAAATCGTAATCGAACGATTTCCGTTCGATTGAATTCGATTATGTTTTAAAATTGTGTTCGATTATGTTTGGTGAACGTATAAATCCGTCTATAAACGCTGATAACAGCCTGCACGAGTTTAATTTATACTTATAGACACCAAATAAGCTTGAAAGTAAAATCTGTAATATTATTGCAAGTACTATTGCAGTACGTAATCCCGGAACCATGGAAATCTTAAAAATATGGGACTAGATGTGGATTATGTTTCCTGATCCTACAGAAATTATGTAATGTATAATCTACCTTTACTTTCTATCAAGTTATTTCAACATGCATATCACTAACTAAAGGGTGCACGATTGCCCAAATAACTCTCTCGGGTTTTAATTCGTGCACCCCCACAAATTTGTTTCCCTCATTAGTATATATTAATTAATATTGTATAAAATTTATGTGGAAATAAAGAAATCTGAATCTGAAAAGCTCCCTGCCAGTGAGCTATCAACTGAGCTGTTCTAGCTGCAATCCAAAATTCGGTAATGGAACGTTCGATTGCGTTCGATTGACAAAATTTTCTTGTGATTTCGATTATGTTCGATTACCAAACTCAAGGCAAATTTTTAAAATCGAACGATTGCCATTCGCTTGAGTTCGATTACCGAACGTTCAGTTGGTTATGCCGGGCAACAATTCACGCTCTTGATGCAATAGCCTGCGAGCAGGGAAAATGTTTTGGGCGCAAAGAAACACAAAAAAACCCGGCGAGGAAAGCAAACCGCGCGAGGTCTCTCACTCGGCCACCAAGAGGGCCGCTCGCATGCTACTGATCCAATGAAGCTTGGTAAAATCAGTAATATATGCATGCACGTTATTTTAATTTTATATACTAAACGTTTAGAATAGCACTATAGTCATTCGCCTATATAAGAGTGTAACCGTCAACATTTGATATATTGGTGTTTTGTGCCAATTTAAATCGTTTGCCTGGAAATGTAACCGTCATGCAACAACCTTGGAACCCAGTCCTAAAAAACGGCATTACTGCACCGTGCGCCTCGTTGACTATCTATCACCTCATATCTAATGCAAGGTCATGGTCTCATGAAATAAATAATCTATTGATTTAAAATCCATTAATCTTGCATTCTGTTTCAACTTTAGGCCTTCCGTGTTGCTGGAGGTCTTGTTCAGTTGTTAAGGTATGCGTCTATTGTATTTATTTTGAACTTAATGTGTAACTAAGGTGACAGTGTTCACTGTTGTCTCTATATTTATTACAGTGAGTGGACGGAAGCTTTTCCAAATGACTTCAGAGATGAGGTGATGATGATGCACCTGAGAGATATCACTAACTACTGTGCCTCACTTAGCCCGGTAGGTAAAGATATCACTAAGTACAGTGTCTGCTTAGCCTGATAAGTAGAGATATCACCAACTACTGTGCCTCTCCGGTACGTATGTTTTATGATAGCAAGAGACACACAACTACATGTGTATCATATTCATCATATTCATCATATTTTTGTTGCATTTACGGAGAGGTTGGCGCAGTGATAAGATTTCTGCCTCCCAACCCGGGTTCAATCCCCGGCCTGTTCGAGGGTTGAATATTTGTGTGAGCTTCTTTCCCGCGCTAAAGTTCACTCAGCTTTCCATCCTTCCGAAGTCGGTAAAATGAGTACCAGCATACATGACCGCATGAAAGCGGCTGCCAGAGGCGCCTATATATGCTTTCGGTTCGCTGGGGGTAAACTGATTCTTGTAATGCGCCTTTGAGCATATTCATATGCAAAAGGCGCTATATAAATGTACCACTTTACTTTACTTGTATTTACCAAGAACGTAAGACTCACTACAGGCAGGTAGATCAGGCTATTTGTGACGTGTATAGACGAACTATGGCAAAAATGTATGTCGATTACAATTCTGATTGACCTGTTGGTGTGCAACTTGTACAGTGGAACTGAAATTCACGAGTAATCGAGGAAAATTGTTTAAAAAATGGTCTGCATTACAGACAGACGGACGGACGGAAGGATAGATAGATCGTTATTAGTGGTTGAACCTTCTCTGCAGTATCAGATCCCTTTGATTTAAACCCTATGTCACAAACAATGCTAGCAGTATATGCTTCTGGGAGATACTTCAGTGTAAGATTAGATTTACTATATATCTTGTTAATACCACACAGGACCTCAGGAAAACCGTTGGGCAGATAACTCAGTCCCTGTTCAAAAAGGTACGTGTCATCATACAGTATACTTGTGTTCAAGTATTTATTAAAGGTGTGGCTAGGGCCTATGTCAAGTGCCGTTTGAACTGTTCCAGTACATGACTCTATTCTGTCTATATTTGCAGCTTGCCTTGCTGGATAAATATGAAGAAGTACTTGCAAAAGCGACTGCTGTAGCAGAAGACAGAAGGCGTACTGGAACTGGTCTATACAAGGTGAAGTAACCTTCGTTTCCGACCTAGACAACATCGGAAAAATAACATATATATCAATATATCGAAGTGGAATTCGAGGAAGTGTCTAGAAACCGTGTTTAAGAATTCCGAACTTGTCAAGAGGTGGCTTGTTCTACCTCTGCCACTGTGGATGGCTTTTGATTAGATAGCTCACTGGTTAGAGCAACTGTTATCTGATCGCGAGTTTGTTGTTTTGTTCTCGTGTTTCTCAGTCCTCTTTGTTGCTACATCAGTCCGGTTGCACCTAGCATGTCAAAGTTTAACTCTGTGATGATGACCACATTGATCGAAACACGCTAATATATCACAACTGACATCATGCTGACATGGACAAAAAATTGGAAGAATAGCTTATGCTGGACCTAAATATGCTGGACCTAAACTCTGGAACTCATTTCCTGTCAGCATTCGCCTGTGCGCTACAATTGATACATCCAAGAAATTACTTAAGACTGTCCTTTTTACTAAAGCATTCGGTTAGTTTAGTATTTTTTCTTTTCTTTCAGTTATTACATACATTTAAATTAGGCCGTTTTCTTATAGTTTATATAGTTTTGTATTGTATTGTATACTATTTTTTCATATTAATATTGTAAATAGTCACCTCAATTTTATTCTCATGTAAAGCGCTTTAGATTATTCTTATAGTTTTAGTATTATTAATATTATGATTCCTACTGAACTTGGTCCGGAATCTAAAAAATAATTGCTTTAGTTAACATACATTTGGCGTGTTCGCTAATGTCAGTTGTCAAAGTACGGTGTGCTTATAATTTGGAAAATAATATGTTTGAATACCCCCTTCAGCAATAATAAAACTACTTCTCGGTGAGAACTAATTTCTCTGTAGTGAGTTTTGAAAGTTGCTTGAAAATTGTACCTCGAACCAGACCTGAGTGGATGCAAGTCTGGTCTGAAGTTTGATCGCAGATAACTTTGGCGTTTTAGAATATTTTCACAAACGAATGCCGATTTTAGTACTTGCACATGATGCCTTTTCAGCACCAAACAAATGAAGAAAAGCTATGATTAAAACGCTCGGTGACCGGACCGCTTTTACAGAGACAGCCTCTTAAACATCGTATCCAAACACATGCAAAAACAATAACAGTTTTCCCTCTGTAGCACTCTCTAGTCACTTCATTGCCGTAGCCACGTTGTAACCCTAATGCGGCACCAGACATCCAACTTTCGATAGTTTCAGAAAAGTTTTCAAAGATCTCCTAAGATTTTTCCAATTTTTTCAAAATTTCCAAATAAGCTAAAAATAATTTTTTCCAGCATATGCGAGCGATTCCAAAAATATTCCGAATATTGCGAAAATTTCCGAAGATTTTCCTAAATTTCTGACATTTATGGCATAATGAATAATATGCCGAAAATTGCATACGCGCTCGTTGCTGGTTCCCGCCCGTTAATGGCCGCTTGGAGATACCGGGGTTTTATCTTCAAGTGTTGATAATATCCTCTATTTAACTAGTGTTTGAAACGATTCTTTTTGTGTTTCCTAGCCTTTTGTACAATCAGAATTTCCTACAGATAATACAAGAGTATTTCAGTGTTGATAATGTCCGTATTTTACTAGTGTTTGAAGCGATTCTTTTGTGTTTCCTAGCCTTTTGTACAATCTGCATGTCCTACAGATAATACATAGTACATAATACAGAGTATTTCATTGCTCTAACAGCGTATTTGTTTCCTTTTTGTATACAACATTTACATAACTTTCAACATTGTATAACGTAACTTCGAGTGAAAGTACAATAGCCGATAAGGGCCACTTCAGACTTCAGTCTTCAGACAACAGACCTCAGACTTCAGACTTCAGACTTCAGACTTCAGTGTTCAGACCTCAGACTTCAGACTTCAGACCTCTGACTTTAGACTTTAGACTTCAGTCAGACTTCAGACCTCTGACTTCAGACCTCAGATTTCAGACCTCTGACTTCAGACTTCAGACCTCTGACTTCAGACTTCAGACCTCACACTTCAGACTTTAGACTTCAGACTTCAGACCTCAGACTTCAGACTTCAGACTTCAGACCTCAGACTTCAGATTTCAGACCTCAGACTTCTTACTTCAGATTTCAGATTTTTTTTCAGTACTAAATTGAAAATTTATCATTCACATTAATACCAAGACTGAAGAAGGAGCTCCGCTCCGAAAACGTTTTCGTTTTTACTTTACTGTAAACTGACCACTGGCTTTAGCACCAAAAAACAACCACACATAAAACTTAAACTGCAGGTGCTGAAATCTTTCCCCAGAATTTCTTAAAAAGGTCCTCAAAATTCTTCTTGTTTAATATAGAAACAATTGAATCAACAAATGAAGCTCATTGCAGCTTTAAACTCTGGTAGACTAGTTTTGAAAAAACCTAGGGGTTCTACATCAGCGAGTAGTTCAATCAAGATTGATTTAATCAACTAGAAGTTGATCTTTCTGCTTTTCGCTCAGTTTGGTAAGCTGACCCTTCGAGCGCAAGGCTTTCGTCAGAAAAAAACTGTTAAAAACGTTCCCTCTGACGAAGCCTACCACTGACACAGCGAAAAGCAGTAACATCAACTTCTAGGTGATAAATTCAATCTTTTATTGCCATTTGGACTTACCATTATCAGTGAATGAAAAACATCATTAAGGGTTTTCCACCATCTCCGTGAGGTCATGTTCGATAAATTTCTCCATTCGATTTAGAGTTCCAATTATCAGTATCCAATTAATAAATATTATTCATTGGTTATTAATTATTAATTGATTTGAATTACAGCAACAATGAAACGACCATTTAATTTACTGCTGGTGGAAATGGTAGTTCTGATGATCACATTACAAGTCTTGGTCCAGGGGTTTGGCCCCAAGGAAGCAATCGTACGCGGGAAAAGGTTATTAGCCAAAAAGGTAATAACTCCCAGTTATAAAGTGTATGTTAGTATATCGACTATTGATGTGTTCGATAACATCATAAAGATAAAGATAAAGCACTTTATTTAATGAGGGTAACACATTTACACTTAAGTAATCTTCCATGTGGCCCTCAACCACAACACCGGGATCACTACCCTGCTCTTTTCGACAAGTGAGTGGGTTCTTCAACTCATCATGAACTCACGATCAAGACTTCTTCACTAAATTTCTGTTTAAATGTCTTGCAAGCTGACAAACAACGGTTATTACGCGTACTTGTGTTTGTGTTTGCCTTCATGTTCAATTTGCGTTCGTGTTCGCCGGCTTGTTTTTGTGTTTGTGTTCGCGTTCGTTCACGCACAACGTACAAAAATATGTTGTTTTCGTTGTTGTTGTTGCTATTATTATTATTATTATTATTATTATTATTATCATCATTATTATTAATATCATAGACACATTTGGCTAACGGTGTTTACACCTGAATTGGGTGACAACAAGATCACTTGGTGATTCATTGGGGAGGTTACCACTGTGCAATTTCTCACACATGACCGAGCGCATGGGAGCATGTTCCCTAAAAAAACAATGGTAACCTCCCCAACGAATCATCACGTGATCTTGTTGTCACCCAATTCAAATGTAAACACCGTTAGCTGAATGTGTCTGTTATCATTATTATTGTTCTTGTTGTTGTTGTTGTTGTTGTTGATGATTGTCCACATGCTAATATTGTATCCATACTTTGAATTCCAAAAGGACAAGCCAATGTTCAGATCCATAACACACGAGAAAGCAAGATCGTTCCTTGGAGCGAGAAGATCTTCCCACGACTCAGACGACTGGTCAAACGACGGTTACTAACTCATAGGCTTAAACTAGCGATATATAAAGGACATGTTTAGACATAACTTAAAATTATATTTTCATAGCAAGTTGTAAAAAATAACGCTGAAAATAAATAAATGGCATTTTATCATTCTGGATAACTCAATTTGCTCTTCAGGTTTTATTTATGTCTTTGTTAACCATAGTTTACGGTAATAAAATCAACTGATGATATTCAACAATAATATTTAGACCAAATACAAAGCAATATCAGCAAAACAACTAAAAGTTTTTTTCTGTGTAAGGGATGGGCCATTTGATACCGTGGGGGTGGGGGTGGAAGAAAGATTTTGTTGCTAATACGTTTTTTGAGCATTTTAGTGACATTTGGGCAATATCCACCAGCATTTTAATGAGAAAGTCAAGCATTGGCCATTAGCATTATAATACTATAAAGAACATTGCTGTAACATTGTTCAATGAGATTATACAACATATCGTTTTCGTAGTCTTGTTCAAAAATCATGGTTCTTGTTCAAAAAGGATCGAAGAAATGTCTCATTGATTGAAACTCGTTTTCATAAGCTTGTTTAATTTTGTGACAAATTAAGAGAAATTATTCTATTTTCCCTGCGCAGTTTAGTTGCGATATATTACTGATAATCACTGACGTCATTCGTCATAATTACGTTTATTTCGCTAATTCTTTCCTTCTGGGTAAGTGTAAACAACTCGCGGACACAATGACTCGCTGACTCTCCCATGCGTCATGGTAGTTAAATTAACTCAGCGTTGGCGAACGTTTTTCTTAAAGGACTCAAGCTTTTCTATATATCCCTCTATTAGAATATTTTTTCTGCATTTGATAATGTTTTGGAAATGCGCCAAAGATTTAATTGTCTAATTGTACATTTCGAGGCCCAGACTCTTTCTCAATGGAAGTTTCAAAATAGCGACAAAAATGGTTATGCTCAAGTTCGCTCCAAGTTAACTAGATACGCATTTCCTTTGGGGATACAACGGTTCCACATATAACTGTAACGCAACATTAATTTAATTTAATTTAATTTTAAAGCAGTTTTATATTTATATTCATATTTATATTTCGAATTTTTAGATGTTTTTAAATCTTTGTAAATTTTAATGTATAGCTAAATATAATGTATATAAAATATCTTGTAAATCTGCTTTTTATGGAAGAACAAGATGGATGTCTATTAATATACTATCCGACTGTCCATCAGTTTTAAAATAATTTTATTTCGCCTCCTTGTTGAACTGAAGCAATATGAACAATGAATCACTCTACTGCAATTTTCATGAAGTTTGCCTTACTTTCTATAATTTCAGTTATCACATGGTAATCCGGATTATCAGGCCTATAACTAATTCCCTGCGTTGTGATTGGCTGAAAGCCAGGTCTGTATTTTACCGTACAGACCTCTCGCTATACGGGCTTGCGGACTGGCAACTCGACTGTTTGTTTGCAAACATTCCATAAGCAAGAGAAAAGCCACATAATAAAAAATATTAATTTGTACGGGAGAATAATTTTCCCCCAGTACTAATCTGTACAGTCAAGACCTCGGGCAAAATATTCTCATTCCCACTCGGTCATTAAGATGTTTGTCATGAACTCGCTAATACGTTTCGTTAATTTTGGCAGGAGTGAATCTAATTTGAAGATTTAAGTGATCAAATTGAATAGTTTCCCGTTCATTTGTTGTCTCGTCGATATACGCCATTCTACTGGAACTATGCAAGTAAACACATACATCAAGAGAAGATATAGATAGGTGCACATGAGAATATATTGATACTACTTTTTGTACTTTTAGTCAGTGAAAAATCCCTGCAGCATTAATGATCAAATGCTGATATCGATGTATTCCCTAGTCATTCATCATTCATATATTATCCAATCTAATATGTCCCTGTTATCTCAGAGTAAATTTATAATATCGATGCTACGCGCTTTACTCATTTAGTTTTGATTATAGACAATACAAAATACTGATTAGAACCCCTTACGCTAGAAACGGCTGTCGCAAATATGCGGTGTGAAACGATCTATACTTCATAAAACAACAGAGTTTTAAAGAGGAATCAATTAAACCTCTAAAAGTCTATAAAACTCCGTGCAACTTAGTAACTACAACTCAGTCAATACTGGCCCGTATGGGAATTACAGTATCAGTATCGAATCGGTGATATGAACTGAAACACTATGGAAAATAAAATGTAAAATAGCAGTGTCATTTTCATTAAAGATATTTCCACTGTTGTGTGTTCCTGCACCGGATTATTGATATCATTGAAGCTATGTTTCTATTCAAAAATACAAAGTAAGATTAGAGTTGCCTCCTACAGGAAGGGAGGGTTTAGTGCAGGAAATAGAGACGTTCGTTTCTATGTTTGCTTGTTCTGTGAATGCGATAATACATTTATAGATATTGTGCTCTCCCGAGGCCATTAGAACTAACTCTGTCATCCTAATTGCTGTGTTAATACTGTGTTTAACTCTTAATAAGCAGCAACAGTTAATATGCGTTTAACATTCAAGAGTTCATAGCTGTTGGGTAAAGAACTTCACACTGATGAAAATACAGCTTAAAAAAAGAATTCACTCCTGCAGAATCAGGTTCACTGAAGTTTGTATCAATTTGAGGAAAGCAGAATTGATGTGTGACTACGTGATAAGTCCTAATGGATGTATTATTAACCCTCAAGCAGACCAATATGTTTCAATATAAACCCCTCGACACTGGACATTGCATGTTTGGCAATTCACAGCAAAAAATACCCTGAGGATATCGTTCATTTTTAGCTATATATCGTCATAGTGTATTTCCGATAGAGGAAGCAGAGACTGGCATTGAAACGGTATTGGACGAGAACAGTCCACCTTCTCAGAAATATAAATAGAGGAAGCGAAGACTGGCATTGAAACGGTATTGGACGAGAACAGTCCACCTTCTCAGAAATATAAATCAGCGTCTCTTGCACGATTCTCTACATTTGATTTCAGATAATTCAAACTCTGGGAATTTGAGATTACTAGAGGTAAGTACATGTGATTTTATCTTGGAAAAGTAACTTTGCAACGGATAGAAGTTATTATATTTCTAAAAGCAAACCTGTAGAAATGATGTAACTAAATTTTCGCTAAATTGTGAGAGAATGCAACGATGTGATGGGTGAAAATCGAATTATTTATCATCCAGTACACGTTTCGTATTTCCAGAAGCCAAGTATTTCAAAGTAAGTAGGTCACTCGGTGTAATTGCAACGAAATTATTTTAAAAGCACAGCAAGTGGCGATTTCATGTTCCAAGCCTACTATAAGTCGCCTTATGATCTCTGAAACTAGTTCTAGCTAACCCTATCTTACACGAGGTGGGGGGGGGGGCAGAAACTGCCCATGCCGATTTCAATTGTGTATAACTTTCCTTGTATTTATCCAATAGTAGCTAAATCTTCCGACTTTTCCTAAAATTTATTGCAGATTAGGTTTATGATAAAATGAAGTGATTACAGGACAACCCGTTTCCATGGCAACGGCTTTAGGTGGATTTACTAGAACATGCTTTCATTAGATTTCTATTGCATTTTATGATAATTATGAAATATCTATAAGCATTAACAGTCGGAAACATGCAATTAGTAAACTTATATTTTTAAAATTGACTTTTCGTGATTTGTGACGTCACTGTTATTGAGCAATAATCTTTTCGACAAACCATAATATTTCATAATATTTCCACATATATTTCACTTATATCAACACCGGACCTTATAGCTGACCTCGTGTACGCTATAATGTTTCGCTTTTTTTTGTTTTTGCAGTTATAGAGTTGCCGCTAGAACTAAACAAAAATGCAATATACAAGAAAAGAGAAGAAAATAAGTAAATTTTCATCCCAAACTATTCCCTAATCTCTGATTATTGATGAGTTTCATAGTTGCCAACCGTTATTGATTTGCATTTAACACATATACATGCATTTGAAGTACACAATTAAATTTACAAATCCTTTTAAATCATGTAAGGCATTTTCGGCAAAACCGCCAGTTTTACCTTTATGACGTCATAGTGCCGTAATTATGACGTCACATGCCAATTAAAATACCTCAAATGAATTGTCTTTTGACTATCTATCAATGTACCAAATTTGGTTGTGATACATTAAATAGTATTGAAGTTATGAGCCGTGGGCACTTTCTGCTCCCCCCCGCCTCCCCATGACAGAACAACTTCCAAAAGCATATGTAAGATAGGGTTAAAAGATGGCCTGTTGTACATGTACGGTTAAACGTGGAAACAGTTGTACATGTAAGATAGGGTTAAGTCGCCTTAAGTCGCTCTGTTTCCCTGGTAAAAAGCTGTCCAAAACACAATATTTGGAGCAGTTTCTGCTTATATTTTTACCGTACTAAACGTGATGAAACATCAACTACTACATTTGAAAAAAAAATTACGTTGGCCCGAAATCTTTCCTTAGAATTTTTTTTTAAAATTGTCTTCAAAATTATCGTTGTTATACAAACATTTGAAGGAAACATATGAAGCTCGTTGCCATTTTGACGTCCCATCATCAGTGAATGAAAAATTGCATTAATGGATTTCCAACAGCTCCGTAAGGTCCTGTCAGTTCGATTTCTCCTTTCCCTTGATAATAGTTCAATCTCTTTTACCATTGGCAAACTTTCCTAGGCTTGAAACACCAGATACACACTTGAGTGATGGAGAACCTGGGCCCTGGGTATCTGTTGATGACCCGAACTGGGCAATTGCCATGGTATATTCCTGAACTACGTCATGCTAACATATTTGCAGCACTAAGGTACCACACTCACAGTGTGGTGACTGAGGTTTAAAGAGACCTGCAGATGTAGGTCCACCTTGGGAGTAAAATGCGCTGGAGAAAAGACCTTGTGTGTTATCCAGTTGCCAGGCTATGCAGTGCTGACGAGCTCTAACAAGAGCGAAACAGCTGTCCACTGCTGCCACTTCCTTGGTACCAAAGCTGCGCATGCGTAGTAAAATCTCGTTTTACAAAAAATATTATATTCAAAATTTAAACAAATACAGGCTTTGAATACAGGCACATTTCATACTGCAACGCTACAGAGCCATGCTCTGCCATGTTTTAACCGCGACATCTTTTTTTCGGGGAATTTTGGGGAAGGGCTTATTAGAAACATGAAGCATTAGAAGGGGAGGGGGGGGGGCTTATTGGAGAGGTGGGCTTAATAGATAGGAGGGGCTTATTAGAGCCTTTACGGTAAGTGAATTTTCCAAGCCACGATACATCAGCCAGCGGTAAGCTGCACGAAACATTCGCCATCGTCTGCTACTCAAATGGAAATAGCACATATTGAGAAACGATGCTTGTGAGGTTGGGAAACCTAGATTAAACAACCACAAAACAACTTCTCGCAGTGTTCTAAATAATAATAGGTGATCGTGTTTGGTAACTACAGTTCTACAAGGAGTCAGTGACGTGTGTGATCACGATACTATTGCAATTAATTAACTCAGCATAAGACAACACTCAAAGCTCAAATGCTTTTTTCAGGCCTTTCTACAGCTTCTTCAACTTCTCTGCCGCTGCCTCCGAAGCCAGCTTCCAGGATTTTGCTGTCTCGAGCAACTCAGGCTCCCAGAAGTTCTTCATATCACGAGCAAGGTTTTTTAGGAGCTTTGGACATTCGAGAGGGGCTATCCTCTTCCCTATTTGCAGAAGAGCTTTATCTGTGTGATATCTTGGATCCACCTAACGTAACGAAACAGAATAAAGTGATAAGTAGACATGGCAGGAGAATTTAATGTCTTCAAAGGTGCAGTTGAAGACATTTTTTTAAACATTTAAAATGTAAATACTCTATATATTGACTAATTAACATTGACTCCTATTTCTTTTGTAATCTTATTCCTTGACTGTGTTTATTACCCAGGACTGTTATCTATTTATGCAATTCTACCATATTTTGGTTGCTTAGCCTAGATTGGTTTTTACTCCTTCTGAACAACCTTTACCTATTATTCTTGTTATATTATTCTCCTGCTTGTAAAACTAAACCATGTATTTAAGATAATAAAGAAATAGTTTATATAGGAAAAGAAAGGAAAGGAAAACAAGAAAAGAAAGGAACGGAAAGACAAGAAAAGGCAAGAAAGCAAAGTAAAGACTATTTAAGAATAAAAAGTAATACAACTCAGTCTTAGAAGCTTTCATTACTAATTGATGGAAGGTGAGAGTTCTTGCAAAAGCTGTGATTATGTCCTTAGCATGATTACCACATTATAATAAAGTCGAAATTTGAAGATGTATAATAATAATAATAATAATAATAACAATAATAATAATAATAATGATAATAAATAATAATTTAATCATTTCTATTGCGCAAATATCAATAAAAAATTTCAAATGCGCATTACAACTTGTTATATTTCGATCTTTTCGGACTTTCATTCCTACTTATTATATAATACTGCTAAGTACACCTGCCAACCATACTGTCAAGTTGTTCCAGCCTCGTATATATATCCAGCATAGTGACTGAGCTAGTACTAAAAAGTCGTAAGTACTCTCGCCAACTACAAAAATATCGTCATTTTGAAACATTCCACAGTATGTGCTCTTACTAGTGTATACACTGAGGAATTTCGTCAAACGGGAGGGAGGCAGACGTTAAATACAGAGTTACAGTACTAATCTTAGCCGCTAGTTCCTTTGTGTTACATTAACGTAATCATAACAAGCTATGATACTGTTAGGCTCATATATCATACTCAGATATCACAAAAAGACGGAAAGAGGTTCATCTACCCATGCATAGAAGACACTGACAGTAATCAGTAATTCTAAAAAGAATATCGGTAAATATATTTATTGATATCCAGATGCACCAACCATATATAGCGCACATGAAGGGATAAGATGGTTTTATCACAAAGAGACAGACGGAGGTTATATGGTCTTATATATTTACTAAGCTACTTCCAGTTTAACCACCCTCCCCCCTCGCCTCGCTAACAGTCCTCCCCGACAAATAAGTACTAAAATAATGAAAAGCAAAACTATTTCCGAAGAGATGACTTCCCGAAAATAAGTTCATTGGCATATATTTATGTACTTAAAGAGGATATATAGGGAAGGAAGAAAGGAAATAATCTATCGAATCCAGAATAAATATTGATACTTCTCCTGACATATAAAGCACTACATGGTATGAAACCTGTATATCTCGGAACTTTTGAAACCGCACCAGCCACCTAGGACCCTCAGATCAGCCAACCTAGAATTACTTAGGGTACTTTCCATTTGTCAAAGCTGGCCGGTCTGTCCGGCCCAAGCAAACGGAATGGAGGAATTTAAGGAACTGGTTTAGGCCAGGATGGCCTTGCTACTGGAGTAAAAGTACTGAGCAGTTCGCCCGATCTGGTACGAAGTTCTTGTACAAACATAGGGTGATAAACTGCCTGGCCAGACTGGCCGGACCGGACAAATGGAAAGCGCCCTTAGTGTCTAGGTGTTCTTATATATATTTATAAAGGTGATTCCTAGAGTTCCGGCTGAATTCGAGAAAGCAACTGAGTTATACCACTAGAGGCTTGGTGTTGTATATCAAGACGAGAATCCCTTGAAATGACAGACTATATTTCGCCCAAATCAGCATTATATCATTCAGTTATACGTGCTGCAATTTTAATTTGCGAGAACATTTCTCCTGATACATTCCTGGTTCCCGATACAGGCAGATCCCATGTGTGTTGTTGGCAAAATCAAATAGCTGTTGTAAGGTTATCATTCACGTGACTGAACAGACCCACACTTAGAAAGTATAGCTTACTTGTTATATTGACGATACTTACAAAGTTTTCAGGGCGGTTAAGCCGGCAAAGAGTCCATCTGGTATGTTCTTGAATTCATTGTCGTCCAAATCTCTATAGATATTAAACATTAAATTCAATTTAGCTGCACCTCCATGTAACTATCAATTTGCAGTTATTCCATCAACATCATGGTTATATTGAACTCACTTTTAACAAGTGGAACTAGATTAATTAAGTTATTTAAAAATTATAAGGCGTGTCAATCATAACATTGTTAGCATGTATACAGTCTGGATAGGGTTGAGCTTAGAAGAACATGAAGAACAAAGAGTCATTGTTGCAATAATTCTACGTCATGTTCCAAGTAAGTTTGATGATGGAAATGTTATGCTCGATTCGAGTGTATTACACTGGGTCCAGTTATGCGGAATATAAGCACTCTACTGATGAGTGATGGGCTCGCTGAATACGTACCTCTTATTAGGCGACTTACCATCCAATGTGGCTGGGTATTTCTACGAGTATTTTTTTAACCGTAGAGTAGGGGGGCTCATTAGAGGCTGGGGGCTAAATAAATTTCCCTGTTCTTTAGAAATTTATAAATACTTTTATTCATAATTTTGACAGGTAAAATGACGTTCAACGGCCTACTAATGGAAAAAGACCACAAAGTTTAGCAATTTCAAATAAATTTAATTTGTACAGGAGGCTCCTGGTTTGTATAAGTTTGCAAACCTATGCAGCATTTGACCTGATTTGATAAATCTAATACAACAGTATTAGAATAAAACAACAGTTACGCCAGTTCCGTTACGGTACTAGAGAAAATAATGTCAAGCAGTTCTCACTGATGTATTGACTGCTGCCCTTAGCGGTGGGGTTATTAGATGCTGGGGGCTTATTTAATTTTTGGCTCCTCATACCAGGGGCTTATCAGAAGTGGGGGGCGGGCTTATTATAGGAATACGGTAATTTGCATTCATGGAGTTTAGGGAATACCGGTATATTATTTAATCAATATGTCGATGATTACATAGACTTTAATGGTTACTCTCTTTCTATTTACATATATACTTAGAAACATGCCAAACCAAAAAGAGTGAAACGCACAAGCGAAAATGTAAGTAAGATACACCTGTTTCTACTTTGCTTACCTTTGAGGCAGTATTCATTATCTCGGGATGATGTGGTTATAATATGTTTTCTAGGTCAAAGTTAGTATTGGTGTCATGGAGTACAGTCGACGGTATAAGAAACTTGTAATATTGCGAAAAGAAAAAGGTGGTGGAATTCACTACACAAAGATCCGGCGCACCCTGACCTACCCTCTCCTAGTGGAGACAGTCACCAACTTCCTTATGTCAGTCAATCCACGGCTGCCATTAGATATGTGCACACTCGTTGATAGTTCCAGATTGCAGTTACCTTCACGATTCAGCAGCACCGAGTTCACAGTACAAGACTATTTCGATGTCATTGGCAAAAGTGACCAGCCGTCCAAAATAAATTTTTATGCTGTAACTAAGCAGGACTATGGTAAGAGAAATAGTTGGCTTACTGTGTATATGTAAATCACATAGATCGGATGTAAAGATATTAGATGATATCATCGATGTTTTAATTGTCTCTACCAACTGAAACAGTTGTTGTTCAAAACCTGAAAATCAAAGACAATCATATTATTCTACAATCATGATATTTTTCTAATTGACAAACAGTTAGATTAAGTGAGGCTGTGAGAAAAGCAAAATATCAACTCTAATTAGAGAACAATAATTGTATAATCACTAAATTGACTGTATAATTACCTCTTTGGTTATGGGTATGAATTAGCTTATTCTTTTATATTACCACTGGGCAGCCCATACATGGGGGGGGGGCTTGAAATGTTGGGGAGCAGGGCCTGTGTCCCCCTGCTCCACCGGCCTTGGCCACCCATACATGTATATAATTATGTCTGCTCCCCAATATTACATTCATTATTTATAATAAATACTCTGACAATGTTTTCTTATTTATTTGTGACATGTGGTTGCAGCTTTATGGGAAAATGCGGTAAGAACTTGATAATTACATATATGTATGTACATGTATGTATGTATGTATGTAATATGTATGTTTGTATGTATGTATGTTTGTATGTGTGTGTATGTATTGTTTGTATGTTTGTATGTATGTTTGTATGTGTGTGTATGTATTGTTTGTATGTTTGTATGTATGTATGTATATATGTATGTATTGTATGTATGAATGTATGTTTGTATGTATGTATGTATGTATGTATGTATGTATGTATTGTATGTATGTATGTATGTCTTGTTGTTTGGAGTTTCAAAAAGGTTACTGTAAGTTACTCATAGCTAGGCTGATCTCATGCCCCCCCCCTTCTCTCTCTTAATATCTTCAGCATTACTTTATATTTTAGATGAATATTTCGAAACGCACCAAATCTACAATACCATCAAGGATTTTAATTTTTAATTCGGTGATTCTTGAATTTTTTTACGGTGTTGCGGTATGTGGAGCCCCGCAATGTCCCCCTCATGGTAGGTAGGTAGATAGGTTGGGTAAGTAAGTAGGTAGGATGGTAGGTAGGAAGGTAGGTGGGTGTGTAGCTAAAGGTAGTTAGGTAGTTTAGGTATGCAGATAGGTAGGTGGGATGTTACATTTATAATTCATGGCTCTTGGTTTATATTTTAGCAGATGGAATCTCACAATGCAGGAATTCCGAAAGTTGAACAGGTGACTGAAAATCTGAATAAAAAGTAATAGATTTTTATGAGGGGGGTGGGTGGGAGTGCTTAATAAAGGCTGTAGTTTTATAATTAATTTTTGGTGCTCAGACTTCTGAAAGGGGGCTATGTAGAAGTCAGCCGCTAAACAGAGGAGAGATAAGAAAATAGTTCGCAGAAGGTTGACTTATGGAAAACATGAAGCAAAAAAGACAGCACCAAGACCAAGAGGAATAGATTACACAAACGTAACAAACATTTTACACAAGAAATAAAAAAATGCTTGCCTTTGATTTCGCAAGTTACATGTATTGAAAACACTTGGGAAGATGAAAGAACACTAAAGTAGCCTATGTGCCATTAACTTGTGAAGACACAGGCAAGTGTTTTCTATTTCTTAACTGGAAAAAATTTGGAGCTTTTCTGCCTGTTAAGAGTTTCGTGCAGATCTGTAATGTGCATTTATTGTATCATGTACATATATCTGTGTTTCAGGAGTTACCAGTTTCTAGGCCAAAACACTCTGGTCCAGCTGCCACAATAACAAGGAGCTCATCGCCTCAACCAACAGTTCCATGCCCAATTGATCTTACAAGTGATATTACGTCAAGACCAATATTTGAAAGTATAGAAGAACGGCGCATTCTCATTGGTGAGCAAGACAAGTTGTATGAAGAGTCGCTGAAAGTAGATAAAGAAAAGGAAGCGGAGCGAAGTGCTCTCCAGTTAGCGGACACCAGAACTGCTACACGTCAGGAAAAGCTCAGACTGAAGAGAAGTTTGAGAGTTCCACCAGAGCCCAAAGAAGATGAGACGCAGGTCCAAATTAGAGTGCGACACATCAAGGATGGCATTATCAGACGTACATTTAAAACAGAAGACCAGGCTGTCAGTATATATGATTGGGTAGGCTCCTTACATGTAACACCTGAGAACTTTGAGTTGGAGGAAGTCATTGCTGGCAGCACTGCATGTAAATGTCGGATAGTAGATCCATCGCAATGTGTGACGGAAATCGAATCTGTGTTAAACATGAGGGAAAGCGATTATACCCCACAGATGGAAAACGATTTGAATTTTACTGGGTTTGGACTTGCGACTGATGATTCCACAGCTACAGTGGCCATATTTGAAGAAGCAAATGGTCGAGAGGTTGATCATGGAGGTGACACTAATGTTGCCAGCATAGCTCCCCCTAAGCAGTTACTTCAAGACGACAGGTAAATGGAAGTGGTTAAGTTATGATTTTTGACATGGCATTCAATACCATTATTAAATATCCATTAAATTCAAGAAAGGTTTCAAGACTTGTTTTAAGGACATATATAGAGCACAATAGACCCCAATCAATTCAGGGAATGCTAAACCTCGTGAAATTTGAACAAATTAACATCTGAACAAGTGAGAGCTGATTAGCAAGTATGCATTCTGTGAAATGATCCCATTTTGGAATTGTGCTTTTACATGGACCAGTAATTATTCCATAGGGTTGTATATATATTCTAGTTTTACATTAGCAAAGGTCAACTTTATTAAATTGGGTGAATAGCTGTAAACTAATCATTCTTGTACATTGTGAAAATTTTAGTTCCAGTGCAGAAAGTGAAAGTGGAGAAGTAATCCACTATGCAGATATAACAGCCCCACGAGAGCCACAAGAGGTTAGTCTAGAATTGGATGATGTCACAATATAATTGTCAGTTGCATTTATTACAACTGAATAATTGGATTGGTAGAAAAATTGGGGCTTCTAGCTGGATTTGCAAAATATTATTATACGAAAATAGAGACCGTTTCTCTACCGTCCCCTTCATTCAAACTGAGGTTGGCAGATGACAGAAGTACTTTTGAAAGAAAACCTGAAATATTTTTCATTATAATTTAACAATAATTTTCAGCATTAAATGGCGCACTCCTTTTGGTCAGAATCGATCACATAACTTTCTTCAGAGTGCCTGTACCAGGCAATACAGCAGGGCAAATATCGCCTGACCGCTGACAATTGTTTATCAAAACAACAATGGCTGCCTCTGGCCCTTCAATAAAAATGACTGATTCATCGTCTTTCAGAAATGTACTTGGATAAAAAAAAATATCGTAATATACAGCCACGATGGTCACATCAACCACAAGAAATTTTGTCGTGATCATTATTCTCTTGTATTTATTCCTGCAGAGAGGTCGTCACTTCCGGCAGGTCATGTTACCAGAGATTTTACGTCGTGCTCGCAAAGAGGTACATATAATGCACTCTTATGGGGGGATGCGGGCAAGGGGTTAGGATTAGACAAGTTTCCTTGGCCCCTGGGATCAGGCCATTTAAACTTTGCTGAAGATTCTAGAAACGGGAAGGAGACTTCCAAGAAGCCTGAAACTAATGTCGTACGTCCAGCCATTTTGCGTCTCAATTACTTGGTACTGTGTGTGGATATTCTTTATCAATCTGTAGATACATTTTGTCCCACCGTCGTTTTAGAAATTAATCTTTAACTGAAGCTTTATTCAACACAGTATGTTGACTGTTATCGTCTCTTTGTGCTTTTATTTATTGTCACACGTCATTTCATCGTTTCCTTAATAAACTAGCACGTAGCTCCTGGGAGAGCGGATGATTTATTCTATTTGACAAAATAATATTGCCCCACCCTTGGGTTAAATCTTCAGGTTCGATATCAGATCGCCGCTCCCTTCCCCACCCTCCCCCAAGGCTAAACATTTAATGTCTGCGAAATTAAATCTGAAATAAAAACGTTGCCCATCTTTCTTATAAGTACGTAACGTAAAACTTGTCTTGGTGTGTTCTTCGAATATGTTTTAAATATACCATCTTTCCATTTTAGAACGAGGTGTCTTCGTTGGAACAACGGAGGAAAGAAATGCTTGAAACTTTAGAACAAGAGGGTGCGCCAGCAAGAGTAGTATGTGTCGAACGGTGGAATCTTGTACCAACCTTAATGGAGATGTATTCTAGTGATGATACTTTGATGGAACACGTTCTACAGTTCACATTTAAAGGTGAGGCAGGTTTAGATTATGGAGGACTTACCAGGGAGGTCTTTTCGACATTTTGGAAGGAATGTTCTACACATTTCTTTGAAGGAGAAAGTTCATTTGTTCCAAGGCACAGCGGAATATCAAGAGATAATTATGTAACACTTGGAAAAATCATGCATCATTCCTTCCTTTTAACTGGAATTTTCCCTGTGAGTGTAAATCACGCCTATATCCAAGCCATGTTTCTAGGAGAAGATTCAGTTTCTGACGAATTCATGTTGCAAAGCTACATCCATTACCTGTCCAATTCCGAAGGGAACAAACTGTCACATATATTGCAATCGTCCACAATGGATCAAGAAGACAAAGATTTCATTGTTAATTTGGAGGATCGATGTGGGATGCGCGTATCACCAATGAGTGCTACGGTGAGGAAGATTGCCGTTCAAATGGCATGCAACGAGCTTCTGCACCTTCCACTGCACACAATGGCCAAGGTGAAGCAAGGAATGACCTCAAGTATTCAAGGGCAAAAACTCTGGCAAAACATTTCCAAAGAGGATATTGACAGCATATATCATGTCCAAAGTGCAACCCCGAGTAAGGTATCTTCACTACTCGATACTCAAGAGGACTATCTTACCAAGGAAGAGTCGAAGGTCTATCAATACTTGAAGAGATACGTCAATTCAACCGACCAGAAGAGATGTGAATCGTTCCTACGATACTGCACAGCGAGTAGCACCATTGTTGTCGACAAGATTACAGTAACATTCTTTAAGTCAGAATCCAAGGAGCCACTCCCAAGAGCACACACTTGTGGTGCTGTGCTTGAGATGCCTTCAACTGGTTATGCAACGTACCATTGTTTTAAGGCCTTGATGGATTCTGTAATGGACAATCCATTAGCATATCAGTTTCAATTCAACTAATTGTGAAATCGGATTGCCAGTGTTGTGGCACTGTTCTTGTTATTTATATGAAGTTGGTTATTGTGGCATTCGTAATGAATCGTTCGTATACTGTTATAGTTTATGAAATAAGTTAGCGTTGAAACCATGTTGATGGGAATGGTGGCAAATACAAGGAACATATTGAAACTTTGAAGTCCTACATGTAGTAGAGGACACGACCCACAGATTTGAACTGGCCAGTAGACAATCACGTATAAGTCTCATGTATATGGTCAAATAGTAACTGTTTTTGTTATTGATAAGGCTTTCGATTTAGGCATCGCATATTATAAATCGCATTACCGATTTCAGTTATTTTCGCTCGAGACTATGTTACCCGTTCAAAAGTTGTTTCGATATCGTTTCACCTGTGTAGATTCAAAGGTACAAAGTCCGTGTTTTGACATTGAGTAATTTCTGCTACCTTATTATGGGTGTTAGAGTACTCATACCCCGGGACTCGTTACTATCCTTACAGAAATTTTGCTTGATTACATGCTATTCAAAGCAATGAAATAACTTTGGTTCAAATTATCCTTTTTCGTGTTTTGGGCTTGTGCATTTTCTATATAAATTATCTCCTGCCCTCCCCCCCCAAACCCATGAAATCAAATGGCCCCTAAATATCAACAATATTTAGAAAGAAGGTACAGCAAAATCACGGTCTTGGAAGTGAAAAGTGTGCTATCAACAAATCGTTTGAACCAGTTCATATTACGTTATATTTAAAACAGTTATTACAAGCTGTTATATCATGTTTTGTTGCTGTTGCTGGTTAATTAGATTATCCTTTGCATTCAGAGTTATTAAGGATAAAACTGTTAGAACAGAGTGTATGTTCCAGTGTTACCATGAACATCGAGCACCGCCGATCTGTTGTTATTGATATTGATAATGTTCGCAATGATATGGTCGTATATAAGTAGTAGTAATGGTATCTATGGCAAACCAATTTCAAACAGTGGTTTCAATGTTGTACATGTTGTATTCAATGACTTCAATGACCATGCAAATTAGTACAACGTATTTATATTTCTATATACATGCACATGTTTAAACAAGGTTGTCTTGGACAACGTGCAATCGTACAAATATTGTGTATTTGTATTCTCGCATATAGTACAATCACTGTTTCTGATCCAAATATATTATAACGACGTTTAAATGCAATGCCGATATGCCATTCATAAGTGCATCTACTCTGCCAGAAAGAACAACTATATTATTCCTTCCATTTTGGGTATGTACGAATGCACGAAGCTCCAGACTTCTTGTTTTGAAAAGGCTGTAGGACCTTTAGTCTTCAGCAAAACCTGTCGGGACCGCACCTATTCACACCTTAAAATATATTTTATCAAGCTATAGCGAGTTCGTGCTCATTTAGTGTTGAGTTCATTCTATCAAACTGTTTGGAAACAAAGATGTGTACACCTTTCATTGAGAAGGGATACGTTGAAGCCCGGAGGTTACGCCCAATCAAGTAGGGTATACATGCACGTTCATAGCATACAATTCAAGCAATCACTCATGTGTTCTGCTTAAGGAGTGTTTTAGTTGCCACCAAGTTAGTTATTCTTGTACCATTTTTCGTTTGCGGTATTGTTTCCTCTATTTTCCCTACGTTCTGCACGCCTACTGCTCCAGACATTTACACCTGACAGCTTGATGTATACATTTGTGCTGTGTGCCCTAACTAAAATTCGTCATGACTTGGAGTGACCCCCGTGGCTCTGAATGTGGGCTTAAGCTGGCTTAACTGTTTTTCTAGTAGACGCTTTCTTTACTAAAACCGTTACTGAAACAAAAAGTAGTACTTGGCTGTTAGTGTACAAACTATCCAGTCTATGAGAACGTGTAACTCTACTCAAGCTTGAGTCCAATTAAAGGTAACTTTCGCTTTGAACTAAAAACGCTTGTGAGTGTTATCTACCATTTCAGCTAATTACCCCAACAATAGATGAGGAGTACCGAACTCTTATTTATCATATATCTTCAATGATATCTAGCAATTCAAAGTACATCCTCAAACCGTCCTCCCAATCGATCGGATAACCCAAGTGACGTTCGGTAACAATGGTCTCTAGTATTTGTTCAAATTCGTCGTTTCCAGTTTTACATTGCGTTTTTGTAAACTGGTCCACGAAAGACAGGTCGAGGGGATCCGCGCTTTCACTGTAGTTATGTGTCCCTGCGAAAACCAAGTATTAAAGTTACGTTATTACCGAGTAAATAAGGACCTTCTAAAAATACCATTACTGGGAGTTTGCAAATTGCTATTTACGTTGTCTTTATATGCCAGTAATCCTAGTTTGTGGATTCAGAAAACGTTCTCGGAGCACAGCTCCTTCATCAGTCAGACTACCCATTTCAGAATACCACAGGGCGCTATTTTGGGGTGATTTTGATGTATGTTTGAATGCAAGGGATCATACAATGCAGGTTAAACCAATGTTTGATCCCTTGTGGTTTATCATTTCCAAAAGTTCATTTCGTACATCCAATGCGAACAGCCAGCCACCTAGTCACACTGGTTGATGGTTTATGTTATACAACCATCTGGTGAACTTTATTCACTAAACATGATTTCGGAAAAGAACGAATCTGATGGTTTATGTGTAATATACCAGAAAGCCGAAGAAATAAAAACGTTACCGTTTCTAAAAGGAAGAAAAAACAAGGTGTCTGGGCGACCATTGGGGCACTCGGCCATACTCTGCTTCCGTATGCTGTGTGCGTTCCAATATGCCACGACTGCATCTAAGTCCCTTTGAATAATGTCCATGAACGAATATCGTAGAATCCACCTTCCAAATTATACCAGGGAGCAATAGAAAAAGTGGTGTTTAATTAATACAGGACATTATGGCAAACAAACACGACAAAGACAAGCAACAGTGCTACAACTGTAGGTGCAAGCTATCTAGAGAGAGGTTGAAAAGTACCGTAAACGGAGACCTAAGACTAAAGACTGTTTCAACAAACAAAAAAGGGCGTAACAGCCGTACAATACATGTATGGTGCGATGTCTTGTTTCTATTTTTTTTTCTTCAATTCAAACCACCCGTGTAAGAACAAAAATAAGAACACTTTAAGGCTGAAATCGCCTCAAAAAATTAAGAACAATGAGGCTGGGCAAAATTTACTGGTTATTCTGAAGAAAATGCGTGTATGATATTAAAACTGAAACTTGAATGCGCAGCTAACTAGCACTGCAAGGATCGAACGTAACCGACTAAAATACTGTAGTCTTCTATCACAATTTCATAAATTGAAAACATTTCTTCTGTTCTCTCACACCAAGTTAAACAAACAGTGACAAAATACGTGTTTCACCAGGTGAGTGACTAGTTTTGACTGGGTTGTCTGTGGTTTTAAAATATCTCGTTTCTGATATGCCAAGAAACAATGCACATTCCATAAAAAATATAGAAATAGCGTTGACCCCCCCCCCATTCCCCATTCCATCTCCCCAATTCCGATTTCTTCATTTTGCTAACGCCCTTTTCTTTGACGTCTTTCATAATTTTAGACTCTAATTTTTTTCTTGCTATAGTATTTCTTCTAGAAATATCGTTGTAAATTTACAGAAATCAAAAATCCAAGATGGCAGCCAAAATGTGGAGGCATTTTGGTTTCAAACAGTTGTCACACATCAACAATAATTTATTAATTGGCAATACTGTAATCCATCTTTAAAACAAAGTACTAGATTCTATACTCACTACATTGTTACCATCTTGCTAATGCAAATTTTTGGTAGTTCCAGTCTTTTGTTGGTCCAAAATGATACAAACGGTTACATTTTTGTCTCACTAATTCAGCCCAAATGACCACATCAGTTAAACTTCTATTCTTGGAGGTCCAAGTAATCCCCCTGAAACCTCGTTATATACTGAATCACATATTTCTATAACTGATACATTGTTATTACGCAGACGTGATCATGAACTGCAGAAATACACAAAACCAGGGTGCTAAAACATGGTTAGGGTGACGATTGCCTCATGCCTTCCTAACCGTTGATCAATATAATTATTTTGGGTGTTTTAACGAGATCCCAATTTTTTACCTTCTTCAGTTTACTGACCTTTGGATTTCATTCCCAGGATCATATGCTCCAAAATCAACAAGGTCCTGTATAAATAAAATCAATCTCAGGCATTGTAGAAGTTATGCTACCAAAAAAGTGCCCTTTGAGAATTATTCTTAAAGACCCATTTTTGCATTTTGCATTTGTACCAGGGCTTACTTTGTATGGCAGATGAAAAACTGGCTGCATTGAAGAAGCACAGCTAGAGAATAGTAGATTTTATTTGGAAAAATCTGTAATTGGTTCACAGTTTAGTCCAGTAAAATTTAAGGGGGGGTGGGTGGGGATATTTACTACGGTATTAAATCCTGATGCTCTTGTTAATACCATTTGGCTATTGTATTATTAGAACAAAGTGATGGTTTAAAAATAGTACGTACATAATTATTCTCCATCAAGTAATTTCTATGTATATACCTTGAAAAGAGTGATCCACCATTCAGAGCGGTAACGTCTAAAAAATGACCACCATGCTTCAATACGCTGAAATGAAATGATTGTGTATTGACTGAAGAGGAACAAGAGGAGTAAATCGATCAATTAATAATATTGAATAATGTATATTAATTTTTAATAAGTGTAGAATGGTACCTGATTAGCAGTCGATTTTCCATATCTGAAGCTTCGTCTTCCCGCAAAGGCATCGGTCCCATTTCTTCTTAAGAAAGATTGAATACTGCATATAAGACCATTCTCAGAGCCTGGATCAACTCTTACAACACGAGGACAACCTGCAAAAGTAGTACTGCAATTAGTAATTGTCCCTAGGACATATATATGGGGGGGAGTCTCGTCACAACATTACCAGTTGTGGAAAATAACCTCCAGCTCTTCTAGAAAATATAATGCCCTAAGATATATTGTACCTCAGATTCAGAATATCCCCAAAACGTATGGAATATCGACTTTCAACTTATATGAAGTACAGTGATTACAAAACTTTCCAAATATAAGTCCAGATTTCAGTTTAGTAATTATAATAGCCATGGAATAATGACCAAGATTGCACATGTATTGCAAGAGCCTGTTTATAGTTTTGTCTCATGCAAATTTTTTCCAATCATTCTTTAACTACGCCCCCCCCTCCCACACACACACACACACACACACACACACACACACACACACACACAAGTCGCTAACTTTGAGTTTGGGCTGCCTGTGAAATGAGGGAAAGAAACTCATGCACCTGCAAAAAAAATGTTCAGAACTAAGAAGCAAATTGTTACCACCTAATCAGTTCCATTTTTAATGTGGGATACATGTAGGTATATTAATTCATATTGATCAAATAGCCTGTATGTATTGACATGTTCAGACATGGAAGAAAATTCTTGGTAAAAGCTACATGAATCGTGCATCCTTTATAGTTCAAATGCGAGACACACAAAGGAACACTTGTATGGATAGCCATCACAGTTATGTGAGCCAGCTTTATCTTAATCTCTGGACAGGCCCTTTTTGTATACTAAATATGCATACTCCCATACTCCGGTATAATGAATTACAGATATACCTGTCCATTAATTAATTAAATAGAACAAACCTAGCTCCTTGGCAGAATCCAAGTAGTATTTTGCAACATGGGAAGGATCTTGGTTGGTAGAACCTGCCTGCAGCCACAACATTCGCCGTGAATAGCCATCAATAGCACCATGAATAGATATGCCGAAAGGTTTCAGCTTATCGTATCCGTCAACGTGCCAAACATAGTTTGGACCCTACATTGTAAATCAAGACATAACTTTAAATTACTTCAATTCGAGGCTTTATAGGCCCATCTAACTGCTATCACAAATAATATAATTTTCGGTTATAAAGTCCCCCCTGATATAAGCCCCCTCCAGCCTCCATATTCTTTGTTTCCTTAATGTAGGTTCTTTCTGTCTTTCGATTAAATATGTTCAGTTGTGTTAGTGTTGCTGTTGGTTCTGTAAGTTTTTTTCAAATATTAAAATAAATTCTCAATTTAGTGCTACATTCAACACATTTGGATAATGTTGTGTTTGGATAATGTTGTGTTGGTTGTAATTTATTCTTTATCTGCCCATTTTCTGAATTGATTTTTAGACTGCCTACAGTATAAGCCCTCCCCCCCCCCTATGCCACTTGTACAAGCCCAGGGTTTATAAGCAGGATTTTATGGTATGTATAATTATGTGGGTGCATCACCAGGTGCTTGTGCATTGTGGTATTTAGTTCTATTTGTTAAGAGTGATTCTCTTATTATGTCCACTTGAACTTAGTATTTCTAAGATAATCCTTCCCCCTAAAAGTTGAAATAGCTGACCTTTTTAACATGAATTGGAATTTAATATATTAGTTTTAACTTTACTCGTCATTCACAATTACATAACAAGACATATTTGTCCATTTTAAATGTACAAGTGGTGTCTAGCAGCCGCAACAAGTTCAAAACAATAAATGTTGGAATTTGCTTGCTTTCTTTAAATAATTGAACTGAAGCTTCTCTGTGTGTCTATAGAACTACCTTGTTTCGATATATTCTTCTCTTCAAGCGTCTCACTTTCCGCTGGGCTGTACCTTCTGGATCAAGCTCCTTGAGTAGAATTCGTACAGTCTCTCTAAATCAAAAAACAAATTGACATTGAAAAAACAGTTGTGCACAGCACAGTGAAGTGATGGATTTAACACAATGAAATAGATCAGAAAGGTAAAGACTAAAGTCAGTGACAAGAAACCCAGTGAAAACTCAAGTGTAGTAAAGTGAAAATAATGAAGTGAGGTATATATATATGTGTAATAAGGACAAATTAAAGAACTAAATTTGCCAATTAGTAGCCTGTATCAGGCCTAGAAGAAAAATAGATAATTAGGAGAGGGGGATGGGGGAAAGAAAGAAGCACCCCCCTTTCATGTTTCCCTCTCTTATATAGAGGTTCCATTTATGTTTTTTACCACTGAATGGATGAAATTGTCAAGTAATGATCAGTTTCCTATTAAAATTAACAAGCGATGAATTTCATAAATTATCACCTACATGTACTAACTAACCGTGAAACTTTTAAGCCATATTTCATTTTTAAACAGTGCCACATGGATCTATAGCCAGAAAGTGCTCCTGGACCTTCAAGTTCAACCTTTAAATTTAATAATAACAAAATACATTATCATTAGACATTATCATTGTTTAATATTGATTATTGTCATTGTTGTTATTGTCAGAGCATCAGTTATTTATAAGAGATGAAAAACCACTACATCTTAGCAACTAGTTAATGTTGAATGTCAATTTAAATGTAAACACAGGCAAATAGGTCTTCATTATAATTTATTTCCAAAGTGAATGCTTATTTACGTACCTCCAGGGCTCCTACAATTTCTCTCCTACTTGATTCAATCCCTTTGCGTTTTAGCCCACGTCGCTTTAGAAACCATCGTAGTTGATCAGTACTACAGGATAGTCGAACAGTTACTGAGTTAAAATAAATATTTTTCTAATTATTTTATAAAGCAATACCAATTATCAAAATACTAACCTCCAGTTTACACCGTGGTAAACGGACAGAAATTGCAAAATATCTTCGTACAAGAATCCTCGTTGGAAATATTGGATAACTGCATCATTCACACTCACAGCTGCTTTCAAACAGAAAGGATTTTGAATTATACCTTACATTTCAGATTTGAGAACTCGACGTGAAAGCATGAAACATACCATCAATATCGTGTGGAACATTTGCCATAATCATGCAGGATTACATAAAGATACAAAACGCCACTTTCCAGCAGCTGACAGCCGCCATTGTTTTTGCACGTGGGAATTTTCGTCATGATATCGAGGCTTCTTGCTTAATTCCGTTTTTGGTACCAAAATCGGTAAGAAATTTTCTTGCTTAATTCCGTTTTTGGTACCAAAATCGGCAAGAAATTTCTTGCTTAATTCCGTTTTTGGTAC
>JANVCJ010079497.1:0-11448 GCA_026413505.1 Epizoanthus ramosus | reverse complement strand
ATAACAATAACAATAACAATAACAATAACAATAACAATAACAATAACAATAACAATAACAATAACAATAACAATAACGACAACAAGAATTCATAATTAGTGGATCTGCAGCCTCTGAACAGGATCTCTACGTGGGGTAAAAGGCAACAAGAAATCAAAACTATTTTTAAAAATTTCGTTTCGTGAGCCCGTTCACAAACGGGAGATTCCCTGGTGATATTGTAGCGTATAGAATGATATGGTAACCAAACAAAGCATACACTACAGCCTGATATAGTTGCCCCACCAATAATGTACTTATGGAAATCCAATGGCGCAGGAGGGAGGAGGGCTTGGGGCTTTTGGCATCACATCAACTCTTGGTATAACTTCAGAACACAATAATGCTTCCCTTACATTCTTTGTATAATCCTTTGCCAAAACGTCTCTCTACAAACGTTTGCTTTCACGTTTGCCATATATCCTCGGGTCCCCCAGTAAACGTTAATATAGACAGTAATATTAATATCTTCATTCTAGACTTAAAATGTATAACAAAAATCAACCGCATCGTGAATACACAGGCCCAGCACACTATATCATGAGCAAGCACGCAGTTTAAACGTGTTTATATTAAATACACTATATAATCACCTCCACTACACTTTTAAGCTGTCGTTTTAACTTTATTTTCTCTTCATTGTACTGCATCATTGCTTGCTTTTTGCAGGCTCCTCTCATCTTGTTTAGCTCCCGTCTCAGGTCTGACAGCTGTATAGTACAAAGATATCACAAATACTCAATATTAAAGCCCCTGATAAAAAGCGCCAAATAACCCCCCACACCCGAAAATAAGCACCAAAATTGTAAACACAAAATGAAAACAGCCCCACCCAACAATATACTCATGTTATTGAATACAGCCATTTTTAAGAAGAAAAATTCCCACTTAATACATGCCCACCTGAAATAAGCTCCCAGGAAAATAAGCCCAATAAAATTCCTTTGGAACGAAGATAATCTCTGGGCATAATATCTGAAGGTGACGGCATTTGAACAAAGCAAAAACAGTGTTATGTTTTGAAGGATATAAATTTGCGATACTGAGGGAATTCCCAAAAAATATATTGCAAAAAAATTGACGCAAACCACTGCACACACTTTAACACTATTAAATCGAATGAGCTTTCCTATCGTAAAAGCTTGTCAGTTTGTATAAGTTCTAGCCAAATGATTTTCAAATAAGAAATAATGTTTCAAATGGTATGTTTTGTCCGTAAAGGTACACGTAGTACAGCAGTATCTTTGCTTTTGGGTTCTTTTGTGTGCTGGAACTTTATTCAGTATCTTAAGATCAGAAGGAGGAGCAAACAAGGAACCGCAATGTATCAGATACATATTATTGTTTTACTAACAACGAAAACAGGAAACTCGCCGATTACCTCTGCTGGAGACATCTGTTGAACCTGCTGAAAGATTTTTGGATTGTTTGCGTTCAGATGCTGTTCTTGAGCTGCAACTTTTGTTTTTTCTCTGTCACAAGAAATGGTGAGCGGAAAGTATTAACGACCATAAAGAAGCAGTTAGCCTAGCTAGCTGTAGGTACGGGTACTTTGAATAGTTTCCATGTAAGAAATGACACACCCAGCCTTCCATCATTCACAGACACCCGGGTCTTCCACAGTGTCACAATTTAAAATTTACGCACTGCTTGGGGGTCCGCTAGAATAAAATATTCCCCGACTTTTCATTGGCCCGTGCAAAACAATAGGATTTCCTTGACAAACATCAAAATTCTCCGACACTTCCACTTTGTTTTAAATGCCTTTCCCTGACTGTGACAACACTGCTATGCATTTCTATGCACTGACAGTTAATCAATAAGCCCTCTCAAATATCTAGTATTGAAATCAAGAAATATGAAACAATCATGCGCCCGAAATGGAAAAATGGTACATTACGAAAAGAAACTAAAACTATGTTGGTCAGTAAATTATGGATTTCCAGTTGATATAAATTACATCATTTAATAAAGAAGAGGCTTACTTTTCAATTTCCGCTTCAAGGTTGGCGCATGCCTCACCATAGAGGTCGGCTTTGGGTTTGGTGTAGCACAACTGCACGATGAAATCTTTTGTTCCTCTTGGATTCACCTGTGACAAAATTCAAACACACTTCTCACATAAACTCTTCTATAGTTCAGGGTTCCCACAGAAACTGGGAAACACAAACTTCATGACTTTTCCTGAACTTAGGTAAAATTCCTTAATTACTTCAAAAGTTTGGATTTCTTCAGGATTTGGGTAAAATTCCTTGATTTCTTCAAAACAAGTTCCTTGATTTCTCCAAGACTTGGGTAAAATTGATTTTCGACGAGCTATCCAGGGATCCGGGATAATTCAACGATGCAGGCGTTTCCTGGAATTTAAGAATAGTGCAAACCCAGTTATATAGAGATCAAGATAACTTACATTCTGGACCGTAGGTAAAACACTGCGGCGAACACGCGAAGAAACAGAATGAAACACTATCTCTGTGGTTGCCAGGAACTCTTCAACTGTCATTGCACTGATAAAGAACAAAGCAGTTGTTAAAGTTAGTACAGTTTTCTAAACTTTAACCTATTCTTTTACAAGAAATGTAATGAGAGTTTTATCTTTTATCTTTGCTATTAAAAATATCTATATCGGTAGCTCCTTCACAAATAGTTTCTTTTAATTAATTTCCAGTTTTGCCGAGTCCAATATCTCAAATCGTATTGACAAGAAAACTCTAAAAGGAGTAAAAGAATAAAAATACTCATATCATAGTCGAATATTATTTCGCTATTTTCTATGGTAAATCCAGAACACCTGTACCTGTCTATTATGTAATATCAGAAGCACATGAACTGGTAATATTGAATAGGCTAAACTAAATGTATGTTATTTAGAAAGTTAACACTAAGCAAAATAATACCCTAACTTAACTTCACCAAGGAAAGACTCTTGCCCTGGTAACTACCAGTTGACGAAGTGCTCAGGTTGAATAAAAGAAATGCAGAATATTTTAACCAACATCAATTACAGGCGATATTTATAGGACGTTACCTTTCTAACTAAGTGCAGTCTAAATTGCTACAGAATATGATACGTACTACATATAAGCGCCCCGCCCGTCTTTCTTTTCACTTTTCATACCTTGCCAGTGAAAGATTTCAACGACAGCAAACCTGAACACCAACACCAACTTTCAGGGTTGATGTTTGTACATTTCCTGTTTTCAAAAGCTTCCATGACTTTCTATGACTATTTTACAAGAATCCATGATCTGAAAATACAGAAATGTCTCGAAAATTGGTGGATCAGCGATTTCCCACAAATCAAGAACACAACTCTAGTTTGTTCACACAAAAATCTGTTTTCCAGGTCAGTAAAAATGAAATTCCAAAATCCCATGACTTTCCAGGATTTGCATGACCGTATGAACACCTGAACACCAACAGATGATTAAGAAATGCTTACCTTACAGACACTTTATCCTCTGTTGGTCCTGTGTTGGGTTCCTGGTCCTGTGGTACAGAGGCACCACCGTCGTCACCACTGACATCACAAGCACTCTCTTCACTGATCACAGACAGGTTACTGCCAAGCCTTTTAGTTCTTATATTGCTCACGTTTTCCATAGCTGAAGGCGCTGCAACCGAAATATGAACATTGTTTCTTGCAAAAGTGTGTTCTTATATTAATGTTAACGAGTCTTTGCATCAAAACAGCCTAAACATGCTCAGCATTTTCCCCCTTAAAATACAAATACCTTTCTCAGAAAATGATATTACGATTGTTTCCTCGTGTACGGAATACAGCTGAATACAGACGACGTCATACTCGAAAACTAAGAGAGAAATAAATAGAAACCCAACCATAACTAACACCTAAGATAATAGCGACGTCATCTGTGTTCCGTACACGAGGAAGGACCCGATATTACGGACGTGGCCTGGGCTCTCTATGGTTACAATAGGTCAATGTTACACAGCCAATCAGCATGTTGATGCCCTTTCATGTGTACGTGTTCTGGTAGTTTATCGGCCGTCTATTGAATGATTTCTGGCCATTGTTTGAGATGGTTCTCAAAAGTCTCAGTTTCTTTTGACGCTCTACTTCTCGGGCCACTGTTCCTTTTTCAGTCGTCTCAAAGCCGCGGGCAGAATATCATCGGATAGACCAGTCGCCAAAAGGGGTTTATTATTAAAGCAATTTCGTACATAATGGTAATTAGCAACATTCCACATGCAAGTAAGTATTACCAATCCATTGGAATCAAAAGGTTCCAGGTGTGTTCTTTTATCTGGGGTAATGATAGTAAAAAATAGGTAACAACAGTGATAAGAGCTGCCTGTGGATGAAGAAAAGTAAACAACAATATGGACAAATGATAAAATGATATCTTGTATGAAAATGTAGAAAGAATGATACCAGATATCTTGTTCAAATCCTGATCTTCTTTCTCGAGGGAACTACCGACCACTAACCCTAGAATCTGAGCTACAAAAGTTGATTGAAAAAGAACTGCAGCTATTAGGATATGATGAGTTTTTGTTTTAACATAGTAAAATAGTGCTTACCTGTGCTGGTGTGCTGGATATCAATGTTGTCCAGAAGCTTCAAGTCATCAGTGCAGCTTTCAGCTTGAAATGTAGACAACTCTTCTGTGAAGTCCATCTTCAGTGGCGACTCTTCCAGGATACCTTTCTGATTGGCATTCACAATGGATTTGCGTTCTGGACTGAAATGCTGAGGAATATCCTGTGCACTTTGAGACATAAGCCCAGTGTCTGCCTGTAGTAGCGCAGAGGTGGTTGGCGGGGAATTGTTTTCACTTGTGACACTGCTTGTTTGCAAAATTGTAGTTTCTATACTATTGTCCATCTTCGCAATTTTTGGAAGACTAGGCGACTTAGCATCATCTTTCACATATGAAGCATTTCCAACATGATCACTTTCACCGTGTTGGTTCACTCGTTCGTTCGTATCGCTTGAATCATCGTGTACATTTGGTCGTTTTCTCCCAAACTGGGAGCAAAGTTTGCTTATAGGCAATGAGGAATTATCTTCATGTTGAATGGTTGGTAGTGGTAGAGATGGAAATTCAGGAAGACGCAGTACGCCAGTTGCAATACTCTGTGACAGTTTAGTCTGAAATGTCGACATTGACGCATTGATGCTTTCTTTAATGTTTTCCAGAGTCTCGTCATCAATTGGCCCAAATAGGCTGGTATACCCAGATATGATCTTGGGGTCAGCTCCTATCAAAGGACTGAGTTGCTCCGATGTTGATGAGCACAACTCCTCTTGAGCGTTCTTCCCGTGATTGACACTTAGTGCCAGTGGAGGACTGCAGAGTGACTGCATGAGTGGGTGGCTTGCCTCATCTTCAACACCTCCAGTTGTGCAAACAGTAGAAGTTGATTGTGTTTCAGTTTTTGAATCACGGAATGTAGACCCAGAAGCAGCACCAGAAACCATGTTGCCTTCTTGTTTCCCCAACTTATGCACAGAAGTAGCATTTTCTGTAGAGTCATCTATAGGGGATTCGCTAGCAAAGCTCGTTGTGCTTTTTGCATCCTGGTCAATACATTTGGATAAATTAGTAGTGCTGGTAGATAGGGGGATATGTAGTGAATCACTCACAGACTTAACGTCTCCCTCCAAACAAACTGTCATGTCCATGGACTCCAATTCTGCTTCAGAACCCACAGTAGCTGCAGGCACAGATTTTGAACTGGTTGATGGAACTACGTCTGACAACGACTGCCGACATCTGCCTTTTCCTCTGGGATCTTCAGCTGCCTGCAACTTGCCAATGCATGTCGTCATATCCATCGCCATAGATTCTCCACTTGATGGAAGTCCATTGGGATCGTCAGCTGCCTGCAACTTGCCTATGCATGTTGTCATATCCATGGCCATGGATTCTCCACTTGATGGCAGTCCTCTGGAATCGTCAGCTGCCTGCAACTTGCCAATGCATGTTGTCATATCCATAGCCATAGATTCTCCTCTGGGATCTTCAGCTGCCTCCAACTTGCCAATGCACTCTGTCATGTCCATAGACTGCAATCCACTAACTGATGGCATTGTTTTGTGCAGATGGGATTTACGTTTCTCAGTACATGCTGTTATATCCTGGGCTTGCTGCTGCTGCTGGCCTTGCTGGGGACGACCCTCTTGCAGCAGATTACTGATAGACGTCGTCATAGTCATGTCCATGGGTTCTATTTCCAGATTCTGATGCAAAACGTCCTTAGAATATGTAGAGGAGAGCCTACCACCTGCTGCTGTATCCATTGCTTTTTCATTGATTTCATGGCCTGGAGTTAAATCGATGTTGCTATTTCCTGATAAAATCTGAATTTGCTTTAAACTTTCAGCACAGGCAGTCAGATCCATAGTTGACGTTGATTGGTCATAATCCAGTTCATCTCCTATCTTAGTATTTTCTTTACTTTCACTAATAGGGTTGCAGGCACATGATGAAAGAGGGTTTGAGGAAGGTATTGGCGTTTTGGTTGTCTTCAACTCTGGGTAGAGCCCTTGACCATGACACGTTGTCACGTCTAGGTCTTCTATCTGGTAAATACTTCTTCGGTTTTGACTCTCTTTATTTGCGGCAAATTCCTTAATGCCAGTTCCGTGACACACAGTGAATTCAACTTCATCATCTCCGTAGACAGATAATTCAATTTGTTTGTTTGGAGCAGCAAGTGGTATGGATGATTGTTGCTGTCTACAGATATCACTGCTTGTTGAACATTGATCTCTATGGACAGATGATTCAGCTTGTTTGTCTTGGGAAGCAAGTGGCTTGGTTGATAGTCGAGAAAGAAAAGCTTTTACATTGATACTTCCCTCTCTTTCTTGGAAGTTGGAGTTGCTGTCTGGCTGTTGTTGCCTGCTGGTATCAATTCTTGCTGAACATTGATCTCCCAGTGTAACAGCACTCTGCTTGTTCACATCTTTTGGTGCTTGCAGTCGTGCCAGAAACGCCTTAGCGTCAACTTTGTCCTCTTCAGGTGGCTGTGATAGATTTGTATCTATATCAAATGGCTTAACATCACCCAAAGGCCTCCTTGGAACTGACGAGCATTTTGGTGGCGCATCTGCGGTAAAGTGCATTATTGTTTAGTACAGAAATAGAATTGTGTCTATGGAAGGATAAAGTCTGGATATAATGAACTGTAGACATTTCTGTGTTATTTGTTACCATAATTCTAAAGCTAAGCAAATGCTGCTTGATTAACACAAGCATACATAAATGTGAGTCACTAGATTCCTAGTCAGATAAACCTCTAGTCCTAACCTAATATTTGTTACACGTTTCTTTACCTTGATGGGCAGGGACCGGAGTACGGTTGTTGGTCTCTCCACCCAATGTTACGTTAACATTTCCTTCCAGGGATATTGTGCTTGGACCAAGACAAGTCAGCTCTAAACTACTCTCTTTCACCACAGCTCCAGGAACACTTCTTGTTTGTTCATCTACCAGTCCTATCTGTAGCTCCCCCTGGCTTTGTATTCCCAATCCATGGCATCTTGTGATATCGAGCGATGCTGTGCTATCACCAAAACCATGTGTAGCATCAACCTGAGTGAGAATGCCATGTCCATAGCAGTGTGTTGAATCTAACGTTTCTGTAGCTTCTGCAAAGTGGCGCACGTCTTCTGATTCAGCTAAAACTCCTCGACCATTGCAGCTTGTTAGATCTAAGTCTGACACAGTTGACTGCCTGTCTCTTGATGTTAGAGAACAGGTATTCTGCAAGACAATTATAATATTACGCTGTCCGGAACTGCCACATGAGCCAGTAGGCCAAATTTGATCAATTAACTGTTCATATGGTATGTTTTTTGCAGCGAGAATCGTGGGAGTTTTTAACTTAAATGTCAAACATGGCAAAAATCATACCATATATATCCAGCTTAGTTACCAGTTTAAATATAATATTTCACTCCAATAATGAAAAGAATATTAAACTTCACAGAACAGTAATATATATACTATTTGTATGCTAGCTGTAAATAATCCAGTACACTGTGTTATTAAATTCCATGGCTTTCATCATTGTTACCAGGTGCAAGTGTCAATTCGAACGCAATTTTCGAGTCATGGTTTTGTGTATTACTATTGCAGATGACAACTGATAACTGTATGAACTTTGTATATCTTAGTATCTATATATCCGGGATGTACAAAGATGCTCGGGTTCACAGTACATTTGCCAGTGGCTAATGGGCTGGTTATTTAATGGTGCAAGTAAACTCTATGGACCCTACCAGACCGGATTCTGGGTTGCGGAACACAGCTGAACACAGATGACGTCATACTCGCAAACTAGAGAGAAAAATATAGTCACCCAACCATAACTAACACTTTATACAATAGCCGCGTCATCTGTGTTCCGTACACGAGCGGAAGGACCCGGATTCTGCAACTAACCCAATAGATTCTGTGGTTTCTCGTTTAGCCAGCAGAGAGGTTGTGACTGATCTATGCTTTTAACAGAAAACGCTCACAAGTACTTATCCTCCCTTAGAAATGACTTCAAACAATTAGCACCTAACATCAAACCTTACCTCAGGTTGCTCCTGGCCACTTGACAACTGTATATTGCCCTTGAGGAGAGAATCTAATCCTGGAATTCAAGGACAGCAGATTATAATATCAATGTTTCATAACTTTACCCACCATAATATTAATTATAAAATAGTCACAATATTTTTACCCCATCTAAATATTTTGGAAGTTCGGGACTTTAAAATCGTACATAAATCAAAAAGTGACTTAAAAGATGGTGTATACTAAATTTGGATGTCTTGCACGAGCAGCCGACATCTATCAAAATGGCTGACAAAGATCTATCTACATCAGCGAATTATATTATAAAACAAATAAAGTGATGCTTTACAAGTTTCCTGGGATTTTAAAGTACCAAAGTGACGTCACACAATTGTATGAGCAGCTGTAAAAGCCCTCAGTCAGCTGCACTTCTGCTGTTCGTACAAGCGAAGGGTGTGACGTCACTTCAGCTACACTTCCGGCCTCCACTTCTGCTGTTCGCACAAGCGAAGGGTGTGACGTCACTTCAGCTGCACTTCAGGCTTTCACTTCTGCTGTTCGTACAAGCAAAGGGTGTGACGTCACTTCAGCTACACTTCCGGCCTCCACTTCTGCTGTTCGTACAAGCGAAGGGTGTGACGTCACTTTGGTACTTTAAAATCCTATAAAGCCCAGAAAGCATCGCTTTATTGCTTCACTTGTCTTGTCTAGAAGCTTTTTATACTCTCGGCTAATACAGTTTCTGGGGTATTAAGATGTCAACCTTTACACAATTCCACATTTCTTACCTTTGATTGTTGGAGCCGGCTGTCTGTATTCACTAAAACAATGCAAGAACACATTGCTTAGTTAATCTCACTGAATCTACACTTTGCAAGACCCCAGATCCCATCTTTTTGACCGTTTTTAGAAAAGCTGGAAAGTGGGGTGAGAAGAAACGAAATCTAGTACAAAAGATGATGTCAATCTCAAATCAAAGAGATCAAAGTCAATCAGAGTGGATCTCGCTATCAGTAAGGTCGACTACAAACTAAATAAAATAAATCAATGATTTGGATTTATGTGTGACAAATCATTATCAAGTAAGTGACTTTCCAGCAGTTTTTCCCTTTCAATCTCAGTGAGGAACTAAAACTAGAATCAAAGTAGACCTGTGGTAGTTATAAGGTTAGTTATGTAGCTTAAGATTTCACGTTTCACTTGTACTTCTTGCTACATGTACTTCACAGAAAAATGGAGGCTTCAAATAACAACTACATCAACTGCAATCAACTCGGAAATGATCCTGGTATTGGTAGTCTCGGACCAATGGACGACTGCTAATTCTGAATCCTGGAATGACCAGTTCCCTCTAATCTCACACAGTTATACTTGTATCCTAGATATGACAGGCTACTACAGACTGAACTACTACAGGAGTCACTGGTCAACATTACAATGGCTACATGTACCTTCTGCATAGAGCGGACTGACACCATGACCATCTGACATGATGACGATGACGATGAAGATGAAGAGAAAGATGATGGTGATGACAATTATGATGATGATGATGAAGAGGGATACGATGGTGATGATGGTGGTAGTGGTGGTGGTGATTATGATGATGATGATGAAGAGGGATACGATGGTTATGATGGTGGTAGTGGTGGTGGTGATTATGATGATGATGGTGGTGTTGGTGATGATAATGCTGGTGGCGGTGATGATGATGATGATGCTGGTGACGGTGATGATGGTGATGATGATGACAAGGATGATGATGATGGTGATGATGATAACAAAAATAATTATAATGCTGATGACAAGTTTAATTCAGAGGCAAGGTAAATTTCAGTAGGGCCCTCTATAATACTAGAAACTAATAAAATGTCATGCAAATACATTAAAGTGCACATCAATACACCTGAGTGACATACCTCTGAACTTCGCTATCTTGTTGTGCATCACCTTGAAAGATTAAAATGTTTGTAAGTGCGTGAATTACAAGACCCAACAGCAAAAGGTCGAGGGCACTGTTTTGCAATTATTTTTATTTCAACTGAGGCACTGATTAAATTTGTATATATGTAAACTAAACTAATCTATTAAATTTTGTTGATGATGAAAGGGCCAATATTTAAACTTACAAGTTATTATACTAGAAGAAGTGAAAATGAGGTTATGAGGAAACTTGATAGTATATTATTAATATATTGAACAATTATAAGTATATACAATTTACCATATATGGATTTGTTCCATTATCTCTCGTCATTCTGAACTTACATACTTAGCAAGCTGGGATATCATAAAGGGTTGTCAAAATTGTCATAGGCCAGCAATATGTTCAGCCAACTCCAACTTACATGTTCCAACTTTCACATCGTCCTTGTTCCACATAGGATCCCATTCTTCCACTCGAAATTCCCTTTATCATAAAAAATGAGATCAGCAAAGTTAGGTATGGTGTTGATATCACTGACTATTTACTCTTGCAAACCAAGGCCGAGAGCATCTTGTATATTTCCTTTAAGATATTGACTGCAACACCGTGGGTAGGGGGGGGGGGTCAAACATTCTCTTCACACAATAATGAATGAAGACATTTGAGCTATTTACTGAACTGAAGTGAAAATATATTTATTTAACCTACGTATAATTTGTATAGGAAACACCATCGTTCAAGAATAATTAATGAAAAATACCACGAGTATTTGATGAAAGTGATAGTATAATACCACGAGTGCGCAGCACGAGTGGTATTTATCACTTTCATCAAATACTCGTGGTATTTTTCATTAATTCTTCGAGATAAACGGTGGTGTTTCTTGTTAATAGCACATCTGCAAAAAATACAATTTGTTTGGTGATTGTAAGAGGTTTTTTCGTG